>JAVQKG010407146.1:0-12269 GCA_036025885.1 Hypseleotris bucephala | reverse complement strand
GTTCCAAGTCTGGAAGAATAAGGTAATTAACATCTAAAACACACTAATTATGTTATATAAAAGTAAACATCAAGACAGTCTAGATAAATACCATCTTAAAAAGTCACATATGCAGCAATAAAAATATATAGGCTAGCTTAACGTATAGCTTAAAAGGAATAAACAAAGACTAAACAAGCAAATTTAGACAAAATCAGGACAAACCCATAACAAAACCTGGTACTTGCAACTCGGCAAACACTCCACTAAACTATTAGAATTAAGTTCTGGGACTAACTAAGATTCACAATGGCACAAATCAAGAAAAACAAGACGTTTCAAAGCAGTTGTCTATTCCAATAGCCTAATCTATAAATTCAGACAAGCACAGAAGAAGCGCTCCTTTTAGTAAAACACATCTGCGTTTCCTCTCTACAACGTAATTCTCTTCATTACTATTCCCATTGCCGGCTTTCACTGAGCAACAAATGAACAAAACCGCATCTAAAACTTTCTCCACCGATCTCCAAATTACACCTGACAATCACCGCTTCCCTCTCGCACGTTCGCGACTAATCCCTCTCCAATCTTTGCTTTGCATTATTCAACAAACGCATCAAATATTCATCAGCGATCTATCACATCACTGCCAGTAGGAGCCAGCTGGAAGTTTGGGCTAAAAACTTCCAGAAATTGCGCTTAAAAGGGATGAGAAGAAAGTATGGCAAAGCGCAATGCAGCTTCGGGGAAAGACAGGAGGGATACGGTCTTAAGATAAGGAGCAGCCTGTCCCACCTGCATAGATCCCTTATAGATTACTAACAGCAGCATCGAAGAGCTAAAAATGTGCACCTATATTATGGTGTTAAATTGAAAATGTGGCACAGACTATTTTGAAAATATTGCCCAGGTTTGGTTTTGGATAAAGCTCCTGCGTCTTGTGGCTTGACGTCGCTGCAAATGAGTGACAGCTGGTGTAGCCTAAATAAAGTTAATCATGACGCTAATTGGCTAAAACGTAACGCTAAAAGTTGGAAAAAATCAAAGCAAAAGACAGCACGGAATCAAAGTTACCACACACGTTTACGCGCGGTGCATACGGACTCTCTCCACTCCTGGTGTGCGTTCATTTGGAATCACGGGGAGTGATATAGGAGGTGTTGGTCAGCAAGCGAGCGGTGCCAACGTTATGTCAAAGCCAAACCCCGGTCTGCCCTGTTCAATACGAGACAAGATAACGCAGCAATGTCGCGGCACAAGCGAGCATTTTGTCACCAAGTTGCAAAGCGAAAAAAAAAAAACTCACCTCGTAGTGAAGTTTATCCGTCTCTTTTGGATGGAGAAGGAGATGGAGAGGGCGGAGATGTGAGAGAGCGCGTATCCGTTTGACTGCAGCGTATTGTTGGCCGGAGCGTTTTGTTCCTCCTTGTGTGCTCTGTGCGTCTCTCAGTCGCGCTGCATCACTCCGCGCTGTGGATGTCAGCGGAGAGGCTGTGAGAGGCAGAGAAGGGGACTCAACCCTCCCATTGGCTGCCATTCACTAGTCCCCGGCGCAGAGGAGAGGCAAGGGATAGATAGGGAAGGAGAGAACGGAATAGGGAGGACAGAAGGAGACAGAGAGGTGAAGGAAGCGAGGAAAAGAGCCAAAACACAAGACAGCAGCGGAGGATAGAGACGAGGCATGTAGGTTAGAGCAGCCAGTGGTCAAGTTTACAATAAGGATAATGCAGTTTAGTTTGGCATATTTGGGTCATGTGGTATACAAACACATAAAGACTCATTGTAGTGTGAAAGATTATGATTAGATGTAAGCTGTTCAAAACAACAAAAGAGATCAGCTATAAAAATGTATTTTAATATAATCACAGTTAGCATAAATTGGTGGATTTACACATTTGAATAGGACAATATGTGTTTTGCCCAACCTGGTTTAAGACATTGTTTCTATCTATTGAACTTGCCATTAGACCAGTTATTAGTTAATTATAAACTAACCCCATTTAAACTTTTAATTTAAAAGTTAATCTCTCAATATTTTATGTCTTAAAATTATTGTTTCACATTCAAAGCAACTACTTTCCCATTTGTATTTTATTTTCTGACCATTTCATTTTGGCTAATGTCCTTATAATTTCTGGTCAATGGTATTTCTAAAATATTTTTATTTTAACTTGGTAAAATTTTTGTTGAAATTGTTCAAATTCACACTGTTTTGCACAACTATTCCTTCTCACTAAATATCTGATTTCAAAAAGCCTTCTTTGGTCTTTTTTGCTGGGAACCAATATACTTTCCAACTAAATGTACAATTTCAGTTTATTAGCAAAAAAAAAAGTCCTTTACAAATATGTGGTCATAAGTGCCTCTTGTCCACTGTTTGCTCAGGCTGTACTAAAGCTCATTGGAGACAATCATATGAATAGTGCTGTACAAACAACACTGTCACAGTTTTATCACATGTCAACATTGTAACAAAAGCAAACTTCACCTAAAGACCCATGAATCACACTCGAGAGGACAGTGTGGGAATGAAGGCCTTTGTAAACAAAAGACTATTCTCCCGTTCATTTAATATGCCTCCCTCAAAGCTGTACACATATTTCTGACTTGTTTTGTAAAAGAAAAGGCTGTTCATCTGTGTATTGTTTCTTTAGAATCCACTGAGTAAAAATGTGGGGTCAACAGGAGATACAAACGTGTGCACTGAGATGAATTGAAACAAATATAGTTGAATTGGGAAGGCAGAACAACGTAATAACCTGATAACATATCTGGCTTGAAAGACATATTGGAACTGGTCCAGACGCGATTATTGACAAGCATTTCCTCATCTTTAGCCACTTTCAACCTAGCTAACCTATAACCTATATCTACGCATTGGCCATATTATTAGGTAACTGTTCAGCTGGTAGTTTTTGCTCCAGCCTTTCAGTAATAAGGTTGTGGGTTCTATCCTCGGGCAGGCTAACACATAATCTGTCTGGAAAGAGTTTATTTTACATCTTCCCATGACTACATTGTATCTACCTCATTAAGTGCAATGTAATACACTGACACTAACCTTAATCCTAACCTCAACCATTATGTAGATACAATGCAGTTACATGTTATTACAGTTTGTTGCATGGTGTATTACGTTGTACTTAATTAGATACAATAAGGGATAATCTAAAATAAAGTGTTAGCAGAGTTTGCAAGTCCTTACTGTGTTATTGTGTGTTCTCTCCAGGTACTCCGGCTTCCTCCCTCTGCCAAGATAAGTGTTAGGACAATTGGTGGCTGTAAATTGCTGTTAGCGAATGAATGTGAGAGTGAATGGTTGTCTCTCTGTCGGCCCTGCAATTAACTGGCCACATGAATGAATGACTTCACTCCTCAGTATCTCACCATATTCTTCTATATATACATCTCCATTGAGACCTCCCATTATTTTTGTACAGTGCATTTGTTTTCCCAGACTGCTCCGCTGTGTTGTGGTTTAGAGCAGCAGCCTGTTAAATAAACTGCTCAAAAACACTGAAGCGCTGTAAGCTCATTGAGCAGTGATGATGCATTCAAGGGCAGTGTCTATCCTGATCTCCTGATAGGACACGCTGCCAAAACGCACTTTACCCCTACCCCAACCCCCCCACCCGCCCCCTCCCTTTTGGCCCGCATGCGTTCAGAGCTATAGGCTACAGCTTGATGTTCGCTGGAGAGGACAGGACGGCGGCAAAGTGGATGCTTGGAGCGCTTCCAGGGATTAAACTCATGAATCTTAGCAGCCAGTGGTCAGAACGGCACAAACATGGCATGGGTGGTAGCGCGCACACACAGCAAGGGGTCTAGGTTAAGAGGAAAAAAATAAAGTGAATCTATGTAACTATAAACGCCTGCAGACTTTGAACTGCCATTTTCATATTTCGTATGTTTTATGAGCTGTGCGGGTTTATTAGAAGTGACATAATGCTTTGTGCCGCATGTCGTCTACAAGTGGAGTTCAGTGTAAGGGAAATGGCAAGACACAAGAAATGAATGAAGAATACATGTATGGTTAAGCTATCTCCATTTAGCCATTGTGGTACTGGTTTGGTCATTGTGTAAAGCTATCATTGTGTTTATATGCTGTATGTGTAGATGTGTATTGTGCCTCAAACTGTTTACAAAGAAAAAATAATAAATCGATTAATAAATTCTTGATTTAGTCCTGTGCTTGGTTGTAACCTGCAGGGTATTGGTTTAGTAATGTTTGGTGCTGCGGGTTTAGCTCTAATTGGTTTAGTCAAGGATAGTTCTCAAAAGGCATCAGGTATTTAATTTCAGTCCAGTTTTGAATATTGTTGAGGACATGTCCAGAATTTCCTATTTGTTTAGTTTAAGATTGTGGTTATGATTTTTTTGCAGTTCGATCCCACAGTCATTTTTTATGCTATGTACATTTTATATTAGTAATGACGTGCTTTGTTCCTCACGTCACTTTGAAGCAACATGCTGGAAATTACAGTAGACACTAGTCTCCAATAAAGACCAACTCTTCTTTTTTTCCTTTCCATCACTGTTTACATGAAGCTACAATGCTAATTTTCATGTTGCTATCTTAAGATCACAACTTAATTAGTGTATTATCGCCGGGAATCACGCGTTGTTTACCTGCGATTAATGTCATTATCTTGTCATCGGGAGATAAAACTGATCTAATTTCTTCACATCACAACTTCATTATGGCTCTAATTATAGATCCTCCGTTGGCTGCTTCCTACCTGCACTTCCTGCCGACACGGTATGCTCTCTCGGTCTGGTGTCCGAGCTAATGGATGTGGTGCTAGCAAAGGTCAGCGCTGGCACCGAGCCGTTTCATTATGTGGTCATCATGAAGACATCTGATAATTACCAAGATTACACCTGTTCAATATGTTTGCTGCTATATGTGCACTACAAGAAAAATGGATCGTAGAAAGCAAGGATCCACAAGATTTATAGGTACAATATCTTGCATTTTGTTACATATAGTTTAGTAATTTCAGCATATTCGTGGACAGATAACTGATGTTATGTCCTTTTTTAACATGGCCATGGATTATTTAAATAACAATAAACGTATCTTTTGTCCCTACAAGGCTACCATAGATACTGCCAGGACTACAACTAGGGCTAACCAAAGCCATAGAGATAAGAGAGTTGCCCCAACGGAGGTCCAGAAAATGTAAACGATGCAAGTTCCAACTTAGCACAATTCTCAATGCATTTGAATGGCAATGTTAGCTTAACTCGATTGCTGTTTAAAAACTGGCCCATTGTTGTCATTTTTCTGCATTTATACAGCTATGGGGCAAACCTAGCATAAAACCAAGTTTAAACAACAACAAAAGTGGGACTCAACAAGGCTCAACTGACTGCTATAAACTGCAATTGTTAAAGTAGCCCACATTTAAACAAGAACTGAACTGAAAGCACTTACAGGCTATTACACAAGAGTTGAAACTAGCATAGCATCTATTACATATTCACCAGCAGCAAGACAGGAAGAGTCTACATTTGATATATCACATCAAAGGGCTTCATTGATAGATAAATATTATAAACAAGATGCTGCAATAGGCCGTGTGACTGAAACAACACAATTAAACAGAAAAAAATGCTGCAGCTTAATAGTTTTATCTAACGTCATCAGAGAGTGAGCCTTCCGCCATTACCACAGTGTGACACAATACAACAGGCATTCAGATTAGGTTTATGTTTGATCCTGGAATACAATTACTTTTAACACTGTACATGCTGTGATTCATTTACAGTGCTTACGTGTTGTTCTTAGTTACAATAGACCAAACCACGACTTAAGTAAAATTATGGGGAAATCACACTAAAATAAAAAAAAACGAAATACATTTCGTTTTTAGAGGCAGATTTTATGATGAAAACTGGGAGTTACAAAGTCTTCTCATTTTAGCATATGCTAGTCCCAGTCAACTGAACAGTAAAGTATATAAAAACCAAACTGGATCTAACCAGGACTAAAACAGAACTAAAATCTAATTCCAGGGCTATTAGCAGGACACGTCTAAACCCACATTAATCCATTTGTATCCAGGTCTAAACCATGATTACTTTCTTGTATTGACCAACTCACACATGCTGTATCCCTTTGAAATGTCAGCCATAAAGGATTTCTTGCTCTGACTACACCAGACCCAGATATTCATCCTGGTATCCTTCGCATGTTACTTTGGTGAAAGATGACATTTATGGGGCATGAAGGAAGACTAGGGGTTGTTACTTGGAGCCCATTTGAACCCCTATTATGTCTGACAGCTGGAAGACTTCAGGATTTGTCAGAGAAAAGGGATTGTTCAAAGACGAAAGGGTTGAACGAACAGAGTCATTTGTTGGGAGTATGTCTGATATTTTGGAGAAGTCCTTGTTTCATTAATCTGTGCCTCACCTCGTCTGTCGGTGAGGGAACGTGACAATTGGAGTTGGGAGACAGTGGCTGCTGAGAGGGAAGTTATCTGAGGTCTTGGCAGTAGTCAGTTAGTGAAGGTTGGTCAGTGTTACATAAAGGCTATAAATATATGGCTTCTAGGTTTATACAACATTTGAGATCTTGTAGTTAATAAGCTCGTCATAACACATAAAAAAAGACAATGACTTCTGGAAGCATTGGTAATTTGTATAGTTTTTATGTGCTTTAGTGGAATGCTATGAATATAAATTGGGACAAAGACATACTGTATATAGCTTAATTAAATCATAAGCATGGTGTGACTGAGTTGTTTGTGGATTTTTATTGAATATTGACTGGATCGTACATGTGATAAGTAAATAAGTGATAACATACATGTCCATCATTCCAGTGCCGATATTCCAACAGTACAGAACATAGGATGATTAAATTAAAATTAATATTGGATAATGTGTTTGGAACTTCAAATTACAAACCATTTAAACTTGAGAAATTATTATAAAAAATGTTAAAACAAGCAACAAACAAAAAAAATGTGTATATGTCAGAAACATTGATTGGCTCTAGTATGTATTCTGGGGTAAAAAGTCCCACACCAGTGTCACAGTCTCACTTCAGTGCCTGCATTTGCCTGTAACCACTGTATACAAATATTATGGAAATTAGTGAGCGTTTATAGGAGCGGCTCTATGTATATGTGACCTTTATCAGGATTCATGTATTCAGCTGGAACCAATGGATAATTCCCCCCGACAGGATCCAAAAGTCAAAGTTTATTTGTCTCCTACTTTTCAAAAGTTTCCTCAAAGCCTCAGAGTAAAGGTCCTGTTGAAAAAACAAACATTGGGTTAAGACAATGGCTAACTTTTATCAAAGCAGTATCAGTTTTATATATGGCTGTCTTACATTAGATTATGAGACACTAAACTGTAATATTCCACAAATGTGATGTAACTGTGTGTACATCATTATTATGTAACTTCCTACTGTGAGTAGGGGTGGACAATAAGACGATAAAAATCAAATTTTGATATGAAGTTATTAAGACTGAGCTAAGATTGTTGAATCATGATACAGTGCAGTGTAAGAATGCAAATGTTCATACAGTGCTAAAAAACAACCAGGAAAATAAATAGTGTTAGGTCTTATGATGATCCTTGGAGTGGATGTACAGTGAATTATGAGTAAAATTAGTTTTATGATTATGATTTGTAATTTAAAAATTGCATATATTTTTACCACATTGCCCTCCCCTACTTGTAAGGATATTTTACTAAATTATATTTAAGAGACTTAACTAGAAATACCAAATTGTGAGGTCTGTTTTGCCATGATTGTCGATAGCATTTTGATTAGGACTTTTTGCAAATTTCTGAAATCTAACAGAAATACTCTTGGTCGTTGGTGGGGCACAGTGTTGACAATATCCAATTAGATATACAGTATATATTGACAGACATTTATTATTTGTTATTCGTAATGCACATACCAATAAAGCTATGTCATGGATGTATTTCTTCTGCTTGTTAACATTGTGCAACTTTTAAAGGATGGGTCTCTTCTCAAAAACAAGCATTGTTTTGGATGAAAGAGTAAACTGATGAAAAGGGAAAGCGCCTCTCTTGTCAAACTAGGACCGACACAAATTGCATCATCAGAACACTGCAGAGGAACCACTGAAAGACAATCTCATGCAAGCTCAGTACACAGGCACATAGGCAGCCATAAAACTCAGAGAAAATGGCTTAGCAACAATGATTTATCCCTTACTCCATAAATACATGATTATATATGATTACGCTGGCTTGTTTTATTACTTGTTTAATAATATGTTGGAGAATTAGATCCGTGCTGTGGCAAAACCCCAAAAAAGGAAATCAATAGGTCTCCTTTTAGACACAGCAAGTCCTATAAACAATCTCAGCAAAAGATCAATACACTACAGGGAAGTGAACAAGGGTGCACAAAGGAGCAGGCGCCCAAGCAACTCGTATCACAGATATCATTTTTTTAAGCTATCACATACGCTGTTGTTCTGTGAAGCAAAGATAAGTTTGTATATCCACAGAGAAAGTCCCAAGAGAAATAAGAGCAGAGAAAATGTTTGGGGCCTTTTAACCGAGCTCACATAAATATTCACAGTGTCGCCAAATAACATCACTTCAGCTGCAGAAAAACTCAGTCTCACAAACTCAGTGTTTCAATGTGTTCTGAAAAAGGCAGCGGGATAAATAGAAATGAGAAAGATAAATGGCATAAGGCAGACCTGCAAATGTGTGATTCTTGTTGGGGGCATTAGCAGATTAAGTGAATAAGCGATTATCTCTTTAGCATCGCATCTGTTGGGCTGGGATATATAAGGCAGTAAGTAAACATTTTGTCCTCGGAGTTGATGCATTGGATGCATGGATCTATTACCACCCCTTCTGCCTCAATGCCAATCTGTGTAGTGGCCACTCGGTGGAACTGCAGCCAAAATTCCCCTGGGCCCACAAAGGATTTTTTTCTACTGATGCAATGTAAAAAGAAATGCTTAATGGTTGGCTCTCAGACCACCTACAACTTCCAAAATGGTCGGATTTAGTTGTAATTATTATCTATTTTTCCCTCTGTTAACAATCCCCAAATCAGCCAAGAAAAATACTTTTATTATTACTATACATGACTAGTCTCTCATACCGAAGTGCTTATTGGTCAGAATTGGCCACACAGTCTGGCGGGCTTGAAGGTCATAGTGCACCTGCTCATATCGTTGCTGATTACCACAACAGTGCAGGTTGTGCCCACAATGTGAAAATAACATGTACCATTAAGCAAAACATATTGAAATCAACTGCAGCCATCTTGCCATTCACCATTTATATCCTGTATTGGTGGGATGAAAAGAGTTTTTATATATTGTACATGCCCAATTCTTTATATGCATTTTCAAAAAATCCAGGGCAATGTAGCACAGATTCTCAATAATATCTTTGACAAAACTGTGACTTAGCCTAGAGTGGGCCATATTCCTGCCCTCATCATTTCAAACAGATAAGAGTCATTAACACTAAAGTCACTTCAGACTTGTTTACAGCAGTCATTATCTTCAGTCATTTCTTGAATCGATGCAGTGTTTGGACAGATGCACACTTAAAACAGCTGATAGTCACAAGTTTGCCTCTGTGAAAACCAGATTGTTTTTCTTATGACTGCGGGGCTCTGACCTTAATATTTGCTTTGACATGGCTATATGATGCTCATTTCCTTTGGCTGCTGACCGAGCTGCTTTTCTGAGAGAGGCACAAACAGTACTTGTCCTCTCTCAGGCCGAAAGTGTGCCAGGGACAAAAACACACTGGTTTGAATTGGACAAATGATGACGAGGCAGAAGTCAGGCTTGAATATGTGATATACTGAAAAAGCCCCTTGCCAGTAAGCAATAAATTCATTCATCTTTCGCCTTTTCCCTGGTTATGGAAGACTAGACCCCATAACAGCAACTTTGGGCCTATGGTGGAATGCACAATGGACTTGCTTAAATGCACCATTGGGCTGGCACTGTCTGTCATAATAATGAAGTGTACAGTTTAGATTCACAATTTCTTCCAAACACATGAGAGTCAATGAATGATGAGGCAAATTCTAGCTAGTCTAAATTCATGCCTTCCATATTGTCTTCCCTGTATACAGTAGACTTGTAACAAAAACAAAACAAACAGCAAAAATAGTTGGCTCTGGAGCATTTCAAACTTTTACAGAAGTAGTCCTTTTACCTTCCCATTTTGAATTTACTGTTTTGCAAATGCACTAGACAGTATATTAAAAAATCTTTGCTCATAACTGTGATCCAGACATCCATTGATCTCCCTTAACTGCTGATAAAACAGCCCAGACACACAACACTGACATGATGTGCCGATGCACAGACTGATAGAACTACATATATGTCTGTACTATTTCACATACAATTGTGTTAAAGATGGTCGGCCTATGGATTCTTTCAGTTTACATATTTCTAACATTGTATCTGCTTTCCTAAAGTCACATATAAACCATTTAAATGAAACATAGTCTATTATGTACCATCATTAATCCATGGTTTTCCATTGGTCAGACTTTTGTCCGTCATCATTTTATTTTAATCAAGTTTTTAGATATTTTTATTTGTTTGTTTGTTTGTTTTACGACAGCTTTATGTGACTGATTTGGGGGTTCTGACCCACAAGTTGGGAAACTGTTCCAGACTACTGTATATGCTGCCTGAAATTGCCTATATATAGACACAGGATCTTGTATGTAACTGGCTTTCATTGCAAGTGTAGTACTAAAAAATGCAATCTGTCCTGCAGAGGGGAGGTCTTTGTACTTTCCTACAACACTATCTTAAGCACATGTAAAGCAGAGAGATCGCCATATGTCAAATTTGCACTTACAAGAAACAGACAGATTGGCTAAGTATGTGAGCAATTCACAGAACAGATGATATTTTGTCCACCAAAAGGAAGTAGATGCATACGTGTTGGTTTGTTTGCAAATAAGCAAGATGACTGAAATAATAGCCTAGAATTAAAACAATTCTCCAGAAAATATTTGTAATAAATAATGGGATTTTTTGTTGTCAGGGCAAAACATCATTTAAGAGTGTAAGAATTCTGTACCAGGAAATAGGTCTTTGTCTAACTTTTTGTATTGGAAAAGTCTTATACAAGAGCAATAAAACATACTCTAGCTTTGGTCTAAAACTAAGTGCCAATAGAACTGACTTGTGAGTAAGGAGTGCTGGAGGAGCATTGGGACTGAGCCATGAGACGTGAGATTGAAAATAGCTGACAGGATAGCGCCCAGTTTTTCACAATAAAGGTGCCTGTTCCTCTCAGATCCTATCTCCCTTTTCAATCTGTTAACTCCGAGAAATGCCTTTACACTTGTGCTGTTGCAGTTTGGGTGAGAAGCCTTCCATATGGAGAGCAATGGGGCAAAAACTTGCATGCATTTACAAATACTTGAATTGCAACCCACATAATCCACACATATCGTATAATAGAGGCTAACAAAAACAGATCTTGACATGATCCGTTCTTACAGAAAGACCAAAATAACTGGAACAGAAAATCTGGACTAATTATATTACTCGACAGATGGAAATACTGTATAATATAATAGAAATATGTCCCTGGTGGGGGAATTGCATCTTATCCTTTGGCTGAACTCTTGAGCATACCAGATTTTGTTGAAGCCCTCCCTCTTGAGTCACGTTCAATGGAACTACAATTTCTAACCTTTAGCAGCAGTTCCAATAAAGAAAGTTGATTTGAGATGATGCTAGCTGACAATACTGAGATTTTAGGTTGACATTTGATGCTATAGAGCAGGTCTTAAAAATGACACTTATAAGCGTTTAATTTAGGCAGCTTCAGGAGGCGTCTGGGGAGGTGGAAGTCTGGGCATCTTGGCTTAGACTGCTGCCTCCACAACACAATTTTAGATAATTGAACATGATATGGCATTCACCGATATTTCAGTTACTCTTTCTGCAGCTTCTCGGTGATAGCCCTTAACTACATTGTATCCACCTCATTAAAGCTGAAGTCTAGAGTATCCCTAGGCCTAGAAATTATGTATTATATTTTCTTAATGAATAAAAATGATAGTTTTATCCTGTTCTATTATCTAAAGTAGGTAATCTGTCATATTATTTTGTAAAAGTCCCGCCCCTGTCCCGTAGACCACTGTGCATTTAACTCTGAACGCCGATCAAAGCAGGCCAATAGCGTCTGAGATAACATAGAGTTTCAGAAACCTCAACCCTAATTGGCTGACAGAGCCTTCAATCAAACACCATGCCGTGTATGCATGGTCATGCCAGTAA
>JAVQKG010407022.1:0-19064 GCA_036025885.1 Hypseleotris bucephala | reverse complement strand
CCATCCTGGCCTCTCTGTCCACCTTCCAGCAGATGTGGATCAGCAAGCAGGAGTACGATGAGTCTGGCCCATCCATCGTCCACCGCAAATGCTTCTAAACAGACTGTTCCTCCTTCCCCTTCCCGACCAACGCCCAACAACTCCAGCTCTGTGCAAAAACAACCACATTTCTCATACATTCTGAGGCGCAGAGCCTAGGTGACCAAATCATTGGCATGGCTTCAGTTATTTTTGGCGCTTGACTCAGGATTTTAAAAACTGGAAGTGAAGGCGACAGTAATGTTTGGCTAGACTTAAATATCCCCCAGACTACTGCAGTTGCATCTGGGGTCCTAAATGTACATTTTGTTTTCTTTGAGTCATTCCAAATGTTTGTTAACTGCATTGTTCAACACATGATTCCAAATGTTAACTGCATTGTTCAGACATGTATTCGCCTCTGTGAAGGCTGCCCAGTGGTTGGAGCATACTTAAACATGGTAGTATCGCTTGTATGTAAATTAAGTCTGGGTTTTTGTACTTTCAGCCTTAAAAATATCTTTGTCCTGTTCATTTTTTTTTGTTTATGCAAAACCCAATTGTGACCTCTTCGTCCCTGGGGTGGTGGGGCAGGGGGCTCTGAAAAAGTGAAGGAAAACACTAACTGAAACAATCCCAATAAAGTGCACATGTGTTCCAATACTGCCTGTGTCTTTTATTATAGATAGATATAGATAGATATAGAAAGTAACAAACTAGCCTTAGTTGAACTTTCTATTTCAGCAATGGCAGATTTCTTCTACTCTTTCTATACTTGAGACCTTTCTATTGAGCATTATAAACTTAAAATGGTTCAGTTCTATAAATGTAGTTAAACAATAACTTTGTAATTTAGCTGAAAATAAGTTTTTCATTAAGCAGTAGTTCAACAAATTGTCATATTTGGTGAAGAGTAAAGCATGTCCATTTTGTTCTGAATTAATGTATGTAGCTACATAATGTAATGTAGCTCTTGGTCTACTTTATATATGTGTGTATTTGATTCCACAAGATGTATAGTTTATGCTGCTTAATAAAATATACAGAGGTTTGACGAAAGTTAATATAAACCAGAAAAGGATTACAACTACTAGAAAGCACTCAAACACATATCAAAACGTAACTTCCTGAGTGGAGGTAATGACTGGAAGATCATAATTGATCAGCAGTTTTTTCGGGCATCATGGTATTAATGGAGTTATGTTCAAAGGTTCTCTTACTGTCTTACTGGGTGGGTGTGAGTCACTAAACCAGTGCTTTTGACAATGTAGATAATGAAAGCAGCATCTTAATGATAAAGACGGCAGAAGTAGGTACCTCAGGCTCAAACTATCACTGACTGACCTATAGGTAAATTTAAACTGGACAGTCTGTCTTGAGCCTCCCTCCATACGCGTTGCACTGTTTATTCCCAAGATTTGATGGATAAGATATGAATAACGTATTCTTTCAGCATCTCAAAGACTTATGATTCAATACTAATGTGTTTATTTTACTTTTTCTGCAGATTATGTTTGAGACCTTCAACACCCCCGCCATGTACAGTAGCCTATGTCACATATGTGCGTGATCTAGAAGATGCATACCCGTTTCCCCCTTAATTAATTTAGGCCGGGAGTTGGCTAGCTATGCTATAAAATTACAAGGCATAGTAAGCCATTAACAGCCTCAATAAAAAACTAAAAAATAGTAAAAACTGAGGTGCCTACATTTACACTTGCCACTTTGGTCAGTGAGCAAAAATGTAGATGTCATGCCCTGACTACAACCCATGTGTCTTCTGACTTTTGTTGTCATCAGCCCTTTCGATTTTCAAATGTGACAATTAATGTAGCCTAGTGTAGCATATGTTTTAGATACAAAAGAGAAAATAAACGATTAATTTCCCGTGTATCACTTTTCTAAGGTTGTAGTTACAACAATTGGACGGCAGGTGGCAGTGAAGGTCTGTCATTCTAATTCAAAATGTAGGCCTATTGGCTGCAAATTGTCCATCAGTAATAGCAATTCTTTTTTTATTCGCTGCTTCAATAAATTAGCCTCTTTAAACTAGGTTATTGAGAGTACGTCTTTGTACGGCCACAGACGAAACACTTGTTTTGTGACTTCTTATAAAATTAATTTCCTGTGATGAAAAACTTCCCGGTATAGCAATTTGCCTCTACAGAGATGAGAGATAAGATTGATTGCCTGCGTTCGACCCAATGTTACGCAACATATCTAGTTTCTGTATGCCACACAAGCGCAGAACTAGCCAAAGTCATTGTGTGGCCCAGCGCCCTAGTTCTGATTTACAACGAGCCTAGAAGGTTTTTTGAGGGAGTGACACCGTGCCCATGAATAAATATACAAGCATGTGTTTTCTTCTTCGCCGATATGAATTTATAGATGCATCCATTACGTTGGGCCTGCGTGCTGCATTCAGGTAGACGCACAAGATCAAGGCAGGCGCGTTTGTAAATTTATTCCATCTCCCCGCAGTTCCCTGATGATTCTGCTGAGCCTGCTTTCCTCTGATATCATTTTACTGCCACGCCAGCAAAACACAAGCTGATGGTGTGGAGAGAGAGGAGGCTACGGTGTGCGCGCTATTGCTGCTGGTGGGGTGATCACCAGCGCACGCCGTGATGCTCAATTATGTGCTCTGCGCGCGGCTGTGTGCGTGTCCCCCGTGCGCGTTCACAGGTGTGCGCACGCAGGTGTCTATTATATAAAAAAATATGTCTAGGAGAAAAAATGGCGGTTACAGCACAACAGCGTCCCGTGAGAGGCGATGTAAAGGGGGGACGATTTGTCAGAAAACAAGTCTAGCTGTGTTTGAGCATTTAGTTGAGGTTGAATCTAGCTGCAGCATCGGTCAATTCAAACGTGTGCAGTTTTGGTTTATGGTCAACAGAGGGGGTAGCTGCGCCGTTGCACTGTTGGGTTGACTGTTAAAACTGGGTGAAAGGCGAAGGGAAGGGTACCAACGCTGACAGGAGGCCATTGGAGAAAAATACACTATTTGCAAACACACAACTATATTTAGCATTGGGAATATGGTGCATATTAGTCCTCTCTTCTTAATGGTTTATAATAGGCATAATAAATCATTTAACAGCAAAGAAATGAACTCACTTTGGGTTGACAAGTCTGCTCAGTGTTATTACAATTCTGCTGTTTATCAGATAAACTCTCACTGGCCATTTTTTTAGCTAGACCTTTTTACCTGTATATCTCATCACTGGTTCAAGTGGATATAGTGCACACTGAAGAGAAGTTTCTATGCCAGTTAACAGTAACTGTTGCCTATTTTGAATCTGGGTCACAAAAAGTAGGCTTTTTTGTTTTTAAAAAAGCCTATAATAACCAACAAGTGCATGGACAAAATAAAAAATATACATATTTATTTGTAGTACTATTGCTTATAATTCCAAAAAACAAATTATTCCCAAAACAAAGGATTTAGTTAATTGCTGAAAGTTCAAAGTCAAAAGTGCATCTCTCTATGAATAAATATTTAGAGTCTTTGGGCTAAAAAAGTCAGATGTAACAGTGCACCACCTATAAAGTTAGTGGACTGTTACTTTGTTCCTTTTTAGACTCTTTAGATATAGCCTATTTGGGACCATATAATTTCTAAGTCTCCAAAAGTAATGCATGCTTTGCCTGTGTATCAGCAAGGGTGCAAAAGGCATCAAGCACTCGTCTGTGGGTGTTGCGTCAGCATTTCCTCACTGATGTAGCGAGGTGTTTCTGTGAAAAACCTCATGAATTCTTAGAGCTCTCACTAAACAGGCCCTACTCAGAAATACATGAATCCTCCTGCTTCCTCCTGCACCCTGCATGGACACACTGACAACCCCTCCCCCAAGACACCTCACCAGCAGGCAGATGGAGATTACTTTGGGCATATATTGTCAAAGATACGCTCAGCAAATGTTTGGATGAAATAAGGCTTGGGATAAATTTAGATGTTGAATTATATAGACCAAAAAATCATCATAGAAAATGCTGACCTTATAGCTTATTTAGGCATCTTAGTAGGTTTAACAATTTTAGTCTGTCTCACTATGTAGAATTACATTTTATTATTTTATTTTTTTTCCAGACAAATATTGTAGGAGAAAAATAAAGACTGGCCGACATGGCAGCATGGTGGTTAGTGCTCTCACCTCTCAGCAAGGAGATTGGTTTGATTCTCGGGCCAGTCGACCACAGGACCACAGGAGTCTGCGTGACATCCCCGTGTTACCATGGGTTCTCTCATCTCCATGTACTCCAGCTTGAAGTCAATCTAAAATGGTCCCTAGTGAATGATTGTGAGAGTGAATGATTGCTGTATATGCCTCAGTGTTAGCCCTGCGACTAACAGACCACTATCCAGGGGTGTACCCCGCCTAATGCCCATAGTTACTGGGATATGCTCCAGACACAGGAAAATAAACAAAAACTACTATATTACATACTACAATTATTGAACCTACTGACATGACACAAAAACTGTTTTTGTTTTTTAATAGATATTTCTTTTTTATTTTGTGTTTTTTTATTACTGCCTTACCAGTCCCCTGGTTTGTGTCAATTTTGTAAATGTAGATGGTGTTGTTGGAATTTTTTTTATGTCATTTCAAATGCACTACCACACATTTAATACTGACCCATATCCCTTTTCAGAATACATCCAAAGCTAACCGTTATTTATGTGAATTTTTGTGTCCAGATGCATGCCTGTTAGAGTGACCAGCTGTGCCCTCCTCCTCCTCCTCCTCTTAATCATAAAACCCCTCTTTGATGACTGACAGCTTCCCCTGGAGATTACATGTGTGTATGCTCTTCACCTACTACCATTGTGTGTGCGCTACAGTCCCAGATCTCACGCAGAGTCCATTATTACAGATGTATTTGTCTGCGGAAATACGACACCGCCATTAAGCTTCTTCACAATCATCTCACAGATTAGTGTTGGTGCAATGCAGTAACAGTGGGTCCCAATATAGGCGTGCACTGTAAAATCAGACTTAACCTTATTTAAGAATGAATGGAAAAAAGTGGAAGAAGGTTGCACCAGTGCAGGGTTTTGTAGTCATGGTTAAGGGTTGGTTCTGCTTTAATCCTGCTTTAGTCTGTGTGTATTGTGCTCCTGATTTTGATCTGGATAAATCCAGATTTATCCCTGGTTTAGACCTTGTTTAATCCTGGTTTAGATCTTTTCTAGTCCAGCTCTAGACCTTGTTTACTCCTGGTTTAGACCTGACTAAGATCTGGTTTAGACCTTTTTTTAGTCCTGGTTTAGGTGGCATTTATCTTATCCTTGTTTTGTCCCATGTTTAGTTCCGGTTTGGACTTGATTTAGTCCTTGTTTGGCACTTGCCATGGACTCCCAGTTGGCCCCTACTTTGTTCAATTCCATGCATGGTTACAATAATGTTAGGCCTCGGTATAAAATCAACTACATTAAAAAATATTTGTACAAAGTTCATCTTTTAGTTTTAATGTTATGCTATCAGTGTAGACCTTGCCAGTAGCCTTGCCCACAATGTAGCCCATTTAAGTGGCTATAGACTCTTGCCAAACACACTCAGTTCAGAAGAAATGGTGTAACTTGGGAATTTAAGTTGAAGTCACTTTCAAATTTCAAAGCAAGCCATTTTCAACATTATTTGTGTTATTTTAGTTAGGTGAACTCATTGGATTTTACAGTGTTTCCAGATAAGGCATGATGAATGATTTGGCCCCCGGTCATGCTGCTCTGTGAGGATGTAATGTTTGTGTGTGTTGGTGTGTGTTGCTGGGGGTAATATGTGTATGTGTGTGTATGTGTGTGTGTGTGTTGGGGGGAGGCGGTATCCACAAAATTACTGGCCAGTTGTTATTGATGGCCGCTTCTTGCATGCCAATCATGGATTATTGTAGAAAATATGTGCGCTTGAGAGCAGGGCCGTACGTTGTTGGAGTGAAACTTTATTTGCGGTGGGTTGTGTGTAGATGAAGTGGTGCTGTGAAAGGGCAGGTGCTTATGCAGGAGGACACGTCTCGCTGTTTATTTATTTATGTATTTCTTTCTCCGCAGAGGCGAGTGAACCCCAGCTGAATTAATCAATGCTGTCTCCGAGGGATGTCCCTTGTGGGTTAGTGCAGCCAGATGTGCGCAGAAAAAAAATCAGATAGTCTGGCCGCCAAATCAAATCATTCACCTGATCCTTCAGACAATACAAAAGAATGAGCCCAGACCTCAACAATGCAATTAGAGTGAGATGCCCATATTGCCTTGATGTGAAATATGTGGAGAAAGCAGAAACAAGAAGATGGGAAGAAAAACTGAGTGACAACTACTGTCAGGATCAAATATGTTCAGTGTGTTGTCTGTGGTCAAATAAAACAGACCAGTGCTGAGGATTTAACAATGGAATGTTGGCTTTACTATAAAATTTAGCTTTTGGCATCACATGATACTTTCCATTGCAGTTCAAAGTCTCAAGCTTTAGATCTGACACTTTATTAAAAAGACAGGTCATAAAAATACCATAGCTTCTTAAAATGCTCAAGAATTCTCAGCTAAATCAAAACATATCGTTAGTGTCTTCTTTGTAAACAGTAAAGTGAGAACTTGATCACAAAGCACATGTTTACAATCCTTTATTCAGCTGTTAGTGACCGCTCATTGTCAAATTTGTTTGAACAGCTGCACCCACTGTAGACCATCCTGTGGAGCGCAATTACGCGCAATGTAATCTGTGCGTAAAGAGCGCGCTGCTGGGTTAAGATATATGTGAATACCATACACTGATGTTCACAGTGTTTACAAATGTGAGCCTGGGACAGTGATACCCACCTCACGGAGAAGAGAACCCACACAAATGTCGATGTATGTGACAAGAAAAAACACCGAGAGAAGCCGAGACTTTCCTCCTGCCTGTGAGAGACAGAAACAATGGCCCTAATCTAGCTATTGTCTGTATTCCCAGTCCGGACGATAACAAAGGCGAGTCTGGTCCCCCTCTGATGGGACACCACTGTGATTTGTGCCTAGATCCACCACAGCGACCGCGCAGTGAGACTCGTGTTTAGTACGCGCCTCGGTAGCCTACACCGGGCTGAGTCCGATTGATAAAAACGCGGAGGTGTAAGAAGCCTCTTCGAAAAGCGGGCCATTCCTTCGCTGGATCCTCTCGTGTGATTTTTGCAGCTGTTGTTCAGAAGAGTAGGGCTCTCACTCTTCTCGCTCTCCCTGCGAAGTGGTTTGGGTTCCCTTGAAACAGTTACAGGGCGAGGAGGCGGGGTCGGGCGGCTTGAAACAGCGTCATATTTTTAATCAACAATTTCTGCAACTATGTACAGTCATTATGGTTTATTCTGACGGGAACCTATGGATGACATGAATCTATAAAGACCAATTTATATTGTGTGTAAAAATAGTCATATGAAATTTTTATGCACACAATTTTCCTCCTCTTATGCTAATTCAGCCCTGCTCAGTGCACATTATGGCCTCCCATGGGCAACCCAGCGCTGCTGGACCTGACGCTTGTTTTGGTCATTTGCATGAGAAGCATCGTGCCCCTCTCTGTGAAGAATCAGGTGTAGAGGTCATAATAGCGACAAGCCTCCTCATATTCCAGCTGATATGATAATGTCTTTGACCCAATGAAAACTCAACTAGGCTACATAAACTTTGCATTCTAGCTCATGTGTATTTTTTATTCTAAATAGTTAAATAGACTAAAAGCACATTTTTATTACAGTTTATTCAGAGTAGTCGTGGCTCAGCCTACTATAATTTGCTTTTTACCTCAATGAAAAATAAACGAAGTAGGATAAAATCTCCAATGATCTGCACGTGATTCCCACGGCTGTTTCTTATCCGTCTTTACGCATCATTATAATCGGCGTGGAAATAAGTAGGACCGGTCACCCAAGGGGTGCAGAGAAAAGGTCGCTTTGAAAACACGATTCAAACTGCCCCCCACCAACACCGCCGCAGCCTCTTTCAGAAAAACTCTTGTTTTGATCACTCAGTCTTGAAGGAAGAGGGGACCTTGAAACGGCTCAACCTCCTTGCTCCATAATTGGTTTTATTGTGCTGGCAAGCGGCCAGAGCGTTTTTTTCAGTAACTCTATAGACTTTGATTGACATGTACCGTAGCCAATAGGAGAGGACGTGACAGAGCCGTCCGGGGCTGGGCAGGAGCTTGGTGGTAGTGAGAGAGATGGGCGGGGCGAGCTGAACAATGCTGCGTTTCATTGCTGTGGAGTTTTCGGACTCGACACAGGCTCGCTCTCCCTGTAGTAATCCTCCAGTTTGTCTTTGACCAGCATGTAATGGACTATTTCACTTTTCCCGGCAACCTGGACGTACTTTGAAAAATGTTTGGATTTTTAGCTCCGTCCACAAATTTTCTCCACTCAAGTAAGCCGCACGTATTTTCCTGTTTACCCAGTTCTGGCTCAAAAGTGTCAGTCCGCGTCGTTTAAAAACATTTTTGTGAAATTTAGCAGAAAAGGCGCGGATGTTCTCGCGCCCAGGTTTTCGTTAGTTGATTTTACTGCAGTAAGCAACTCCAGGAAATCCAGCTTTCAACGTCTCTTCGTGCGACAAAGTTTAGTGTGCTGGAAATGAAAGCCCTGAAAAGTTTGAAACGTGGCTGATACGCCGCGCTCCGTCGCTGTAGCCGTATGAACAACAACCTGGAGGTACAGTCCGCGGGGTGTTCGTGCGTTTACAGCGCATACAGGACAGTTGTTCTTTGGATATTTTAGGAAAAATAACAGTTTTATTGAGGTCGGTGGAGGAGCCTTCAGATCCGCCCGCCTGGATATCACGAGTCTAAGCGAGTCTAGCCTGAGCTTGCTTCCAGCCTTTGAAGGTTAACTCGACTTTGCTCAAATTGTTTATATTAAAATAGGCTGAACACTACCACGGTATGCTGTACTGATTGTGTATGGCGGGTTAACAATAATTAGATGAAGTAGCATAACTTTTTTTGCTCAAATATCCCGTTGTTTGTTTTTAGACAAATGGTTGATTTTGCCGTACAGAGTTCAGACTTCTATAATCTAAATAGCTCCATTAGGTTACAATGACCCTATTTTAAATGTAGCCTGTGTTTCTATAAGCAGACTTTAGAGTCAAAACAACCAATGATTTCTATTTAAATTCATTTTTAGTCGACGCGCAAAACGCGCCAGATTGCAATGGCACTTTATGAGTTTGGGTCACAAAGAACGCCAAGAAATTAGGTTTTACTTTTGAAACGATTGTTTTAAGTTCTGGTTTTGATGTCTTCGCTTTGGGCAGTACAGTCCAAATGTGTCGATACGCATGTGTCGGCAACAAAACACCACTAACTCTGCTGATTAATGATGCAGCCTTTTGCAACCTTATTTATTTTTAACCCGTTTGAAATTTATATTTGATGCGCCTTCAGTATTTATGGTGTATTGACTTACGAGATGGGCTCATGGTCTGTACTGCTGGTTTACGTTTAAGAAAACAGCATGGTAATCGGAAAAACTAGAATGTGTGATTCAAAATATGACGGTACGCGTTCCCGTCTCCGAGTGTTAGGTGTTTTATGGCCGGTTCAGTGCAGCCCTTCTCCCGGCTGTGCCTCCCCGGGAACAGCAGCTCTGAGGCGGCTGCAGCTCAGTTTGCAGTGGGGTGGAGCGCAGCGAGTCCGCTCCACATTATAGCCTACTTCCTTCTAAAAGATCTAAATGAAACGTAATATGCTATAAGTAGTTATAAAACACCGCGAGGAACTTATTTTGTCTTTTTGGAGACTCATAAACGGCAAGTGTTTAGTTTTTGAAGTGATTTTCCAAACTGCGTCACTGCTCGTTTGGGCCGTGCGCTCGCAGCAAACAGCAGAAATCCCAAAAGTGTCCTTTCTCAACGCTTTACTTCTCTCTGAATTAACAGTGTGAGTCAAGCGCATTTTCTTGTTGTGTTTTATAGGTCAGCAGCATGGCTGAAAAGGAGCACGTATCACCTGAAAATCTGAGGACATTATTATAGCCACATTTGGCTTTTTTAAAACGGGGAATCTGAACGGATAGTTTCTCTGGAACTTTTCCTGTCGTGGATAATGGATGGCAGAGATTTTGGACCTCCGCGATCCGTCCACGTACCACCACCGCTGTTGGCGGGGCTCGCCATGGAGCAGCACCGACTCGGAGCAGCCGCTGCAGCCGGGAGGATCCCTCCCTCGCCCGGTCACTTGGGCGCGAGTCATCCGCCCCCTCTGCATTCCGGAAAATTTCTACCATCGGCCATTAACCTACATTCACATCACAGTAAGTGTATTTTAACAGCGTGTCCAATAGGTTTATCTTGAATACCCAGATGAAAGCATTAATAAACAGAATAAGTGTCCGTGGTGTGGTCACCGTTGCTCGGGTAGATGCTGCTGCGTTTGGTGGTTTCATAGGGAGGTGTGGCAGATATAACGCAATGACAAGTTGGTGTCGTTTTAGATGATAACATCTGTAACCTGGACCATTCAGCTTGTGCATGGACATCGCTTGTTTAGCGGAAATTTACTGGCATTGGCATTTCGTCATGCACTGTCCGTGTTTTAGGCGTGAATGTACTGGAGGTGTGGGTGCTGTTGCTGTCTTGTGCAGGTCAGGGTGCAGTGCTGTCGGATCTATGCGGACCATTACACTGTCACTGCTGTGAGAGCAGCAGATGCAGGCTGTTATGAGAGCGGCTTGTAATGTTGCGACCTTATGGTTGACAGAACAATTCTTTCTCCCTTAAAGGAAATAGTTTGAATGTCAGTGCATATAGCCTAAGTAAACTATTGTGTTGTTAAATGACATCTGTATACATTCTGTTCTTGTTCAGACCAGGAATATGTATCAAAGATGGTGTTTGTTTACGCTGCTCTTTACCTGTGTTGTGGGGGCGTGTGAATGTCTTCTGTATTAACTGGCTGTTGTCCACGACCATAACAGTCTGTGTTACTCCCCACTTTCACTGCCCGCACAGTCATCTTTGTTTCTGCTGTCAGTAATTCAAGTCTTAAAATAACCCAGTCGAGAGATAACTGTGTTTACATCCAGTTTTGTGGTCAGAGAGTGCCGTCATGCTCGCTCTACAAGCATATATTGTGTTTAGGAAAGATAGATCTCCTCCCTTTTGGAAATGGAAAGTCTGACAAACGCTCTCATCGAGTTACCTCCATCTATCCGTCTGAAGTCATGTCGCTGCAGATACAGTTTCTCTGGTTTCTTTTCAGATAATTACCGCTGTGTCCTTTCAGAGTGTGGGTTGAATGCAACACTTAACCGTTTCCACTGCACAAAGCTTCAGAAATACTACTAAAAAGTCATGTGCAAAGCTGTTGGTGTACCGGTGAAATTGGTGTCCTAATCAAAAGAGGTGCAGGGATCGGGGCAGGGCACTAATAAAGCACTAATCTGACACTCTGGCACACCCGACGCTCACACACACACCGGCGCATGAAAAGCTGTCAAGAGATGAAATCAACTCGCAGCAGGTTCTGTTACCGTGATTGATGGCTGTGTCATGGCAAAGAGATGAGCTGGGGTGCCGTTTATTGCAGGTGATTTCTCAAGCTGTGCTGACTTTGAAGATCCAAAAGGCAACACCTGAATATTTCTAGTCTAAACCTGTCGATTTACACCTCACCTCAGTACATTGTTTGGTGTCCAACAGTTTAAAAATGAGCTGCAATCTGCTTGCAATTAATCGCAATTGAATCATTTAATGGTCATAGTGAGCAAAGGCTGCAATTTCCTAGGCAAAATAATATCCTCCATATCCAAAAAAACACAAATGTATGTAAAAACCTGCTTGCCTGATAGGTTTAACCTCTACAAATATGCTCTGTAAGGCATGAAATTCTTGTATAATTTTTTTTGTCCTCTTTTAAGTTTCAGTGCGTCCAGACAGATTTCAAAATGTGCTATCAACTGAATCCTGCTTTTAAAAACATTGTAAATCAAATAGCATAATTTGTCAAAACAATTTGCTATGACATATTTGGTCAAAAATATGCAGCCCTATATGCTTTTGTGGAATGGGTTGTGTCGCCAGGGGGTTTTGAAGTGGATTTGACCGAGCCAGTGTTGCGCCCAGACTGGCAGTTTAAACACAATCTAAAACGTGATACATTTTCTTGCTGCACACTCCCTGCCTCTCCCTCTAAAACACAGCACTGGTATGACACAGGTCATTTAGCTTTATGGCACCCTTCAATATCAAATCCCCACACATTACATTAACTAAAGGCAGTCCCGGGCTCATAATAACATTGCCAAGCCTATTACATGATAATTACACTATAATTGGAAATGTTTGTAATGTGTGCTTCTTATAATTGCGATAAACGGTTTGAATCGGAGAGCTTGAAGGGCTGCAATCAAAGAGCTGAGAGCACCCACCACTGCTTTTGTTTACATGCACTTTATGGAATTCACAACACACTCCGCTCTGTTAATGTTGGCTTGGATCACTGCAGGGGTGTGACTTTGTAACTGCTAGCATAGTTTTGTTCAGCAGAACGATCAGTGTCTTTGCAATATGTTTAAACTTCCTATATTTAGATTTATATATGGGATGCACAGAGCATATGATTTTACATTTTGCTACATGAAACAGACGATAATTATCTAGCTGTTTTGTGGAACTTCCAATTCGATAGCAAACGCCTGTTTCTTTAAGACCGGACTAAACCATTTGTATTGGTTGTCAGGGGTTTCCAAAAATAAACTCCAGTCACTTTTTACTAAAGCCATGACACCCTCACAGCTGAAAACACCTATTCTCCAATCAGATTTGTTCTTTAATGGTGGTGAGGTAGCAAAGTAGCAACATTGTTTCCCTGGAAACATTTGTAGACAGTGCAAGGCAGGAGCACTTCCTAGAGAGATGTTTGCCACTATTTGTTATATGACCAACAGTTGAATCCATTTTCAGCTCTTAGAGAGGACCATAATCAATATAAAGTACTCAAAGATGCGTGAATGAAACAAAACCCAACTTTGGATATGCACTGAAGTAGAAACATTATTACAATATGGTGAAAGATGATTTTATGTAATATTGGACTTTTAATTTGATTGTTTTAATCACCGTTTTATTGCTGGTGTGCTGCTGAATGCTGCTCTAAAGTTAAGTTGTTTACATGCAACAATAGTCCATCTACGTGACTATAAACTAATTGAAAACCAAACCAATTGTGAAAATATATTAAATTACTGTCTTGCCAATCACAATAAGTCATAAACATGCATTGCAATCATTTATATGTTACTATAGTTAAGTGCAAGTAACCTGTTTCCTAGTTGTTGGAGAGACTGAGTTTGAATCAGGCAAGAATTCTCCGAAAGAAACTGTTGCTGAAATGTCAATATGCAGATGGTGTGGGTAATATCTAGATTATTTCTGTCCGATTGGCTTTAAACAAAAGCTAGCATAAAGTTCAAAGTCAGCACATATTGAGGTGAAAGTACTTTTCCACTATTGCAGCACAAACTTGTCATATTATTCAACCGTGTGGTGTGGGTATGTTTGTTGTCAGTAGACAGGGCGTCAAGCCAATAGATAAATGTAGCACAGTTGTGGACCCAAACAAAAAGCTTCTGATATGACTTTTAAAAATTGTGTTTAAGCAAAAAATACTTATGTTTTTCTGTTTTTGACATAATTTTACAACATTATAAATATTACCTATAGGTGAGCAATATGGTAAAATTATAATATAGTTTAGTTTTATTAAGATCAAGATTGCAGTTTTGGTTTTATGGGGATTTTAGTTAGCTTTGTATTTTTTTGTCCTATGCAGAAGACTACTGCTTAAAACATTTGAAACTATAAATTAAATGAGCATCCAGTCTAGTTCATACAATTTATTTTACTTTTTTTTATTAATACAAACACTGGCATTGTTACAGTACAAACGATGGTTGTAGGGCAGAGTGTCATAACTTGTATACAGATTTTCTATCGCTATATCGCACGCCTTTAATATTCCCACATTTAAGTATTTGCCCTGACTCTGTTCATGTACTTTGACTGCACCATGACGCTGTACACACTGACGTTTGTACTACCTGATTCACCCTCCACCCAAAACAAGATCTGACACGCCTCCTCTGTGGCCCGCAGTACCCTCTCCTCTTTATTTATGCAGGGTATGTGAAAGCAGGATTAGTTATAAGGCCGTGTTTAGAGATGTAAAACGGCTGTAAATGGTCCTGTCTATTGGAGGTCTGCCGGTGCCTCCATCACCAGATTGGGGCCATCTGTCCTACTCTTCCTCCTCCTCCTCTTCCTCCCTCCATGCATCCGAGAGCAGCAGAGGTACACAATATACAGGGCTTGTGAACATTACCTAAAAGATCACATATGTACGGCATTTTTATCCTGTTTTCCCTGCTCTCTTTTCATTTGTTAAAAGCAAACGATAGCCATGTTGCCACAGTCGACGGGGAGCCAAAGCACATCACTTCCTGTGCCAGCAGCTTTCCGCCCATGATGGGGAAAAATTATGAAAATAGGCAGTAAAAACAATATTCTGCAAGCTGTGGTAACAATATGGGCTGCAATATTTGAATGCCTCTTTAATAGTGAAAAGGCTTTGTCGAAATAGAGAAGTACAAGGTTTTAGACTAAGTCGGATCTCGAATAACTCAGTTGATAAGTCGAAAATAGACAAATTTATAGTTAGCAGGTTTAACAAGCATTTTGGCACATTTTGTATGCAGATGCTAAAATAGACCACAACAGCATGCTAAGAGATACCAAAGTGATAGTAATGAATGGCTCACACATAATTTAAAAAGTTCATTAAATATTATATAATTTATATTTTTATTTATAATATAGTAGGCCGCTATGTTGAATTTTTCATCTTGTTCGAGTTGCTCTGAGTTTCCGAGTAGAAATTCCGTTCCAGTTGATTTTTACAACTCGGAAATTCCAACCTCCGAGAACAACTGGAACGTACCAGCTGTTGATTTAAAAAGCTAAAGCAAAAACTAAAATAATCCAAATCAGATTCACTCAAGTAGGACCTAGACCAAACTAGAGTGAAACCAATGTGTAGGGTAGAAAGGACTCCATCAAAACTAGGATTGAGATTTGTGAAGCATCTCCAGAAGACTAAAATGAGTGCTTCTCAATCAATGGTGGTACACAGTCTCTTTCTAGTGGTCAAATTTCAGCTTGGTTTAGTCCCGGTTTGGATCTGGGTTAGCCCTGATGAAGAACCACTATTTGGTCACATGTAAAACCATAGCATTGTTGGCAGTATTTCTATTTCAATATGAAGATTGAAGTTGCTTATATTTTGGTAATCTTTAATACTTTCGGCTGTAAAACTGCTTCCATCATTTGTCTATTGTTGCTAGTGATTACCTAATTGACCTTCAGAACTAATGTATTGTTAATGAGGGAAAAATACTGTTTAGGGTGCACACGCTCTTTGAATGTTGAGATAAAGACGCTGAAGCAAATGTAAGCGTTGTAGTCAGAGCTCTGAAGGTGAGGTTAATAGATGAGAAATGAAAACAGCCTAAGATAAATGGAAAAGTAGACCTAAACAAGCTCAATCCCAAAGGTAACAGATTGAGAGCTCTTGTGTATGGGAATAGAAGCATGTGATTGTACTTAGTGCAGTTAGGGCTGGGGTTTCCCCTTGAGACCGAGTGCAGCGCGGAGAAAAACCTAGAGATTTATCCTGACCACAACACAATCATACGTAGAGAGATAAATGTGGTAGACCTTAAAATAGTACAGTTTCAGACTATATAAGGGAGATGCAGGGAGAGCTGGGTTAAGAAGACAATAATTTAGTTACTCCAAAGCACTATTAATCTATTAAAAATGAAGTAGAGAGTAGTCATGTCATAAAGAGTAAAATGTTTTATTTAAGCGATTACTCAAGTGCTCGGATGTAATGTGGCATGTCTTAAGTTTAAGTATTTCCAAACAATAAACCAGACAGTAAACACAAAAAAACTAATTAAGGCAAATACATTTACAAATCCTACAATAGTTCACAAAATACAGCAATACTGGCCTTGCATACACATGTAAAGAGGCCATAGAATATATGCAAGTTTTTAAAAATTTTAAAATTAATAATTAAATGATAACAAAGTTGGGTTTAAAAGTATTACTCAAGTAAGAGACAAACATTTTTTATTTTATATTTAACTTTTATTTTACTTGAGAACTAATTTTAATTTTCAGTGACAAACTTTACTATAGAAAAATGTGGCAAAAGCATTCTTCACACACATTCAGACAAATCGCCACAGTCAAATAGATCCTTCCCATATTTGTCATGGTTTGGGGGCGGGGCCTCTTAATTGCTTGTTAACAATATAAAAACCCTTAGACATCACAGTTTAAATTCGCAGTTAGTGCCAAAACATTGTATAGGGAAAATTAGCTGTCCTGGCGTCGGTATGCACTCTCCTAGTGCTTTCTAGTATTCAGAGATGCTAATGCCAATCGCGATTAGCCCTGATGCTAACAGTGCTCTTTGGGTGCTCAAAGTTACACTAAAGGTACAGTTATATTGGCAAGTGACTCAGAAGTAGTCTTTATTATGTTCAAGGCTTTTTTATTGTTGAGTGTGAAATTGACAGACACTAGTTTCTGAATTGTTGCAAAGAAATCCCCAGTAGTTTACAGATACTCAACACAGATGTTTACAAATGTGCGTTGATTTACTTGAGGTTATAACTAATGCTTTACTAATAGAATGACTTAACTAATGCTAATGTGTAGGTATTGTAAATGGTTACTGAAACTTCTCCTAACTTCTGAAATACTTTACTTACTTTTGTCAGATTTGTATTTTTATTTTTATACCTCAAAACATCAGATTTGCCAGATTGTTTAAATTTCTCCTACCATGTACGTTTTTAGCAACAAAAACAAAAGCAACTGTCGATTTATACATAGTGCTTGACTTCAAACTCCACATTTCCGGACACACAGTTAATCTAACCTCCCGTAGAGACAGTCCATCGATTCCTCTCCTGACCATGTACGCTGGGACAAGGACAATGGGCCAATTAAAGCAACCGGTCGCACTATAACTGTACCCCGACTTAGCTGTGCATGTAAACCTACTCAGAGCGTGACCACAGCACGACCCCATAGACTGCCTCTCTCAAACACTGCGTATGGAAGAATCAATATCTCCCAGTGCGATTGAGATAAATGATGGCCGCGGCTAATTCCTATTCATCTCTTTATGGGCCGGGGATAAGTGAAAAGTTAAATGGGTGTTGAGAAGAAGGGAAAACGCAGGACATGACATTCAATTTGCCTCCAGACGATATATGATTATGAAATATATCTCCGTGAAGCTGCATGAGACATTAAAGCTGTGTTATAGGAACAGGAGCAGTGCTAACCCAGCTCATTTGCCTAACGTTCAACCACTGTGAAAAGAGTTTAGTTTGAATTGAGGTTCACCCAAATTTCAAAGCTGGAGTGTGTCTCTTTTGATATTAATTGATTGATTTTGAATGTGGTGGCATGCCCTGTCAAACTAGCCTGGCCAGCTAGAGGTGAGTTGTCTGTATATCCTGTACAGAGGACTCATTCTAGAAAGGCTCCCTTTTGTAGACATTTCTAGACGAAAAAAAAAATACCAGAAGTTCCGATTGGTTTATCTGCAATGACACTACCTTAGTGCATTGTGTCTCCGAAACATTCAAGATGGTGCACTGGGGTAGCGAGAGTTGTAGGCTAATCTCAAACTGGCACCTAAATGTAGTTAGTTTTGACTCACTGAGGCACCTGTAGTTTTATGCCTTTGAAACCTTTGTCTATTTAGTTTAACGCCCTGAGCTAGGGAATAGGAGGAGGATAGGTAGGATATGACTGTTTTTAATATATTTATTTAATCCACGAATAAAGTGACTCCAATTGGCTATATAAGTAATCTTTTTTGAACAACTGGCTAACATCATCCATCTATTTGCAGTAGTAAAAACACACCATGATTCTTTGACAGACTGCATTGCAAAGATCTACTGTATAATGATGCTGAGATTCTTTTCCCCGGACCAATCCGACTCCAAACTGATTTAGTACATTTCCAGTCAGTCTGTTGCATATTACTCTCTCATGTCAATGCACTGCCTGTAGTCAAGTGTCCTTTTGCGGGACACCTGGACAGACTATCCCTCCTTCAGTACAAGAGTAGGGGTGTAGTGTTGGCCTCCCCGCTGCTTCTAAAGCTACTAAACAGAACCTCCGCTCCAAAATGGGCTCCACAGATGAGGACATCGCTGGAAGAAAGTGTTCAGCATTGGAGGATTTATGGCCCGTGCTGACTTCAGCCTTTTTCCTGTCTTTTCTTTTTTCCCTATTCTTCCAAACATAAGACTATACCCCGCCAGCCCCCACTGTACTTCTACATACAGGCCCTCTCCTTGCTCCTAATTGCTGTGAGGAACGAGTCTGTCTGCTGAAGCTTGCTGTACGTTTTGCTAGCCCAGTGCGTTTTTGACTGAGTGGCTGCGTAGTTAGTTGTTTGCTTAAGAAGTTTGCTCACATCTCCAGTCATTACACGTTAATGACGCGGGGGATAATTGCGTTGTGTATTTGTAGAAGACCAGTTATCTGTTTGTTAGGCTCCACAGTGAAGTAAGGTCTTCAAGTGATGTAATGCTTAGAGAAACACATTGAATGTCATTTGCTCCTGGATGTCTGTTGACACTGGTGTTTCTTTTGCATATTGGACAGTTAATTGGAACATTTTATTCACTTTGTAGTTGAATTAGTTTTAACCTTTTAAACCACTATAGTTATAGTTTTGTCTTTAATATGGGTTTGACCCTCTGAGGCACCTATAGTTTAAACTCTATGTAGCATATATGGGGAAGACGTGTGCGTCTAGGAGGGAGTTTTAGCTTATGAACAAAACAGCAAAACGGGGCACCACCAGCTTTTGGCTGGAAGCTAAAACTTTATAATCTGAAGGGGTTTGTTCTTGTCACTGAAGGTTAAATACCCAGACAAATAACAAAATAACAATCACTTAAGACCCACTTATTATTGAAATAAACAT
>JAVQKG010406912.1:0-11950 GCA_036025885.1 Hypseleotris bucephala | reverse complement strand
AGTCATAAATAACTTGAATTATAACTTTATTATGAATAAAAAAACACATCTATTTGCTAAAGATAAAACCTACCTTCATATGTACTGGGAGATCTCGAGTTGATTTTTGGACACCATTTCCCAGAACCACCACCTTACAGTGGCAGCACCAGTGAGGTTTAGATCCAGGGCTCCCAGGAATCCTTTGATCAGGTCTTGCTACAGCAGCGCCTGAAACCAAAGGTTATAGCTACATTAAATCATCAAGAACACTGAATATTATCTCTATTTATCAGTCAAACTATAGAAGTTTTATGTATATATTCTAGTAAATGTAAAAATCTACTCACCTGGACTGTTGGGGTGAAACCGGAAATGATGAACCTGCTGCATCATCTGTGGCCTTATCATGGGCCCGGGTCCACCGTGCATCCATCCATTGTCCGACTGTCCGTGGAAGAACATCTGAGCTCGTGGATCCATGCCGTGAGGACCCATCCTGAACATGGACTGAGGAACTCTGTCTGGAGTGCTGCTGACCTCATAACTGCTGGGGATCTTCACACACAGCAGGTTAGAAATGGCTGCCACTACCCCAGTTATGTTCTATAAAGAAACATTTTATTACAGATTATGTTTGTCATGTCATGGCTAAAAAAGTGACAAGGACTAGGACAATTACCTCCGCAGCAGCTGGTCTCAGGGTAATAGCCACAGAAACTAGACCTTGTTTGGAGTCGGTGGACATAGGGTCAAGCGGGGAGCCGAAGAACATTGAGGTAGGTTCTGTCTTTATATTTTGGAGTTTGATCTCTGTTCCTGGAAAAAGGGAATGGTTATATTAATTCATTAATCTTTAGGTTTAGGCATGCATTCACACTAACCACATACCTTTGCCTTCAGGTGGTGGGAGCATGGGTAAAACCGGAGACAGACAGGGTGACATTGGTTCTTCTTTCACCAAGGACAAATCCGGGTAGCGACTGATCTCCATGCCAACCACACTTTCAGGAGATGAGGATGGTACAAAACTGTCAGGAGTGTCCCTGTCCTTGCAAGACTCCTGTCCTCTGTTACTGTTGACAAAGATTGAGAAATTCCAGATTTAATATAAAACATCACAAAATAATTGAACCACTGTGACTCGATCCAAAAAATAATCACAAAACTTTCGACTTTACCTGAGCTCCTCTTGGTTGTTGTGTGGAGGAGTGGGGAGAGAAGCTGGAACGTCAACAGTTTTGGGTCCTTGAGCGATGGCCCGGGCTAAAAGATCCTCCTCTGCTCTAAATGGGACATGCTTTGGGACTAAGCCTTTGGATACTGTAAAAACAAAAGTGGGAAAGAAAAATAATAATAATGCTGTACACATCTCCTTTTATTGTCATCAAATGTTTTTATATGTGCTATTTTTTTGGCTTACCTATAGCAGCAGCTTTACTCGCCAACTCTTCCGTTGTTGCAAAGCCATTGATCATTTTCTGACGATTGACAGGAGGTGGTGTTGGAGGTAGAGATGCCGGCGGTGTTGGTGGATTGCTTAAGTTACTCTGCTTTGAATATGATAGCAATTTCCATGTCAGCACCCCCATGTAGTATATATGACTTCCACTTATTTATAACATAACCTAATCTTACCTTGTAAGCCAGTTGGGAGTAATAGTCCGACACACCATCGAGTGAAGCACTGCCAAATGTTCCAGACAACAGGCTCTCCCCATTTAGCTGACCACTGCCAAAGGGCGCAAAGTGGGCAAAGTTGATTCCAATGAGTGGCTCCATAAGTGGCAATAGTGACAACTGCTGTAACAACAAGAAAACATAGCATATGTTAACATAGTTCAATTTTTTATATATGTAGTTTGGTATTCAACACTAAATTTGTCTTTGTCATAATTCAGAAAAAAGTAAAGATGGATCCCTTTTATTAGTAGTACAATATGATCATTATATTACTTGTATCATTAATATACATCATGGCATATACAGTACATGGTCTAATACCTGTTTGATTTGGGTCATTACAGCATCAGGGCCAGAGTGTATCAGCCCCCTCTCATCACCCTCTTTCTTTCTCTTTTTGTAACGAGACGCAGGCTTCTCTCCACTTCTAGGAGCCCTTTTGTTTCTTCCCTTCTTTTTGTCCTGCTCTTGAAGCAAAGATCCTGGGAAGTCGGGAATGCCATCTGAATATCCCTATAAATAAGACAACAGTTGTGTAAAATAAAAATAAAAAATTGCACAAAAACACATAGCACTGACTAATTCTAAAGCGTCAGGCTGCATCTATGACATCAATTTATGCAAGCTGTGCCTCCCATCTGAATCATTTAGCTGTTCATGACTCACCATGTTGATCGCCCACTTGAAGCACATATTAGCATGACAAACACACTCACCCCAGTACTGTCCATGGAGCTTTGCCTGAGGAGAGTTTTGCAGTCCGGCTCTTCCTGCTCAGAGCGAAGAATTTCCTCGGAGCGCTGGTGGGACAACCCCAGGGGCGGCATGCTCTTGTTTTTCAGCAGGTGTTTGAGAAGCTCGTTACTTGCCTCACCCTTGTTTGGACTTTGACCTGGTGGAAAAGGGGACGCCCCACCTTTACTTCCTTCTTCCTTGACAGTGCCCATTTCAGAGCCCACAGATCCCTCTCTTGGACCACGACATTCACTGGCATCAGGCTGTTCCAGTTTGATGTTGCTGAGAATCCTGTCATGTTCTTGAGCTTGTATCCTTGATTGTTCTGATTGGAGAGCAGACTGACTTCCAGAAAGCTGCCTTTCCAGCTCCGAGTGACTTGGGGTGGAGGATCCTAATAAAGGGGACCTTGACAAATCTTCACCATAGAGGTGTGTGTTTCTGGTGGGAGTAGAGGAGGTGTCTGAGACACATGGTGTGAGAGGGGCAGTCAGATCTGAATGTGGAGTGGACGGAGTCTTAACAGACTCTGTATCATCATCTTTTTTCTTTTTGCGGGTTCTCTTCTTTTTCCCTTTCTCATCTGGAATAATGTTGGAGTAAAGTTGGATCAGAGACTGTCCTGAGCCTGGAAAGTTAGAAGGCAGAGGTGTTGATGAGTCACCTCCAAACTGTGTAGCGTCTCCTTGGATTGGGAGCATCATTCCTGGTCCACTAAACTGTCGAGGTCTAGGCTGTCCCTGGGGAAAGTTTTGGCCTTGTAGTGGAAGATTATCTGGTCCTACCCCTGAACCCATATCAGGAGGCATCATTCCATTACCCATCATAGCCCTTCTGTCTCCCTGCATAAACACCCCTGGTGGTGAGCCCATCCGAGGCCCCTGCTGTGGGGGGAACATTGGCTGCTGTTGATGTTGTAAAGGAGGCCTCTGTGGTGGCATGAAGTCTTGGGGCAGCTCTGAGTTGAAAAAGGGCATTTGAGACAGAGGTGCCATGTTCCCATCTGGTCCCATCATACCTTGCTGCTCCATTTCCATACGATGTTTGAGTGCTCTCTGACGCTCCACCTCCTGCATGAGCTGCACCCGCTGTCTCTCCTGCTGCTCCCTCAGCCTCTCCCTCCGCTCCCGTTCCTGGAAGCCCTCACTGAACGGGTTGTTGTCATCGAACTTAACTCCACCTGACTGCGCGGGTTTAATTGCACCAGGACCTGGTGGTGCTTGGGGCATGGGTCCCATTGGCATCTGCTGAGTTTGTCCAGGGTTTCCCACAGGTACCTGGGGGGGCAGTATAGGGGTCATTCCTGGTCCACCCATTGGCATAGGACTGCCAGGATGCCAGCCAGGTGGTGGGTTGGGCAGTCGATGTGCATTTGGCTGTCCAGGATGGGTCTGCATTTGCATCATAGGGTTCATAGCAGGCTGACCCACTGGAGGACCACCGGGGACCATGCCAGTAGGGCCTGGCACAGGATGCATTCCAGGCATAATTGGTGCCATATTATTTTGCTGTTGTTTTACTCTGTATTCTTCAATCAGTTCAGCATGCTCCTTCTGTTGCTTACGAATCTATAAAAAAAAAAAAAAAAAAAAAGTAAATATTTAAACAATATGAGACTGTTTACATAAAATAATTCTAATACATTAAACAGAAAATTATTAACATGCAATGAGCATATTTGTGTGTCTAATGTAGAAGGTTTGTTTATAAATCTCTTCTTTTATCTTAGTGATTCAACAGGTTGACTGCATACTAACTAGAGCAACTGCCAAGCTTGCTCCATCTTCTCCTATTATTTCACTTTTTATTATTAATCACAAAATACTCACACCACACTATTAAAACATGTATTGTATATGTCTAAAATGTATTTGTGTGACTACAGCTCTTTTTCAGGTTTAAATGTTGATCTGTATACAAGTCTTTTGAATGGCTGCACTAAAATGTAAATGGTGTGTTTGGGCTTGAAAGGCCAAGTATTTACCTGCTCCAGCTGTTTCTGTACTACACCCTGCTGCTCTGTGACATGTTTGAGCTGCTCAGCATCTTCCTCTGGGAACTCTCGTCCTGCTTTTTTAGCTGTCCTCTGCTTGGCAGACAGAGCTTTTTTAGATTTTCTGTGAGCTCCAATCTTCTCTTCCAGAAACTTCTGCTGCATTTGAAGTAGTTGCTGAGTCTCCTGGAGCCACTCCTCATATTGAGCCCTCTGAGCATTGTCTGAAAGTAGAAGGCTTTGTTAGTCATCCTGACAGCGTAAAGAATACACATCTTAAACATTTCTAAGCCTGACAAACTTTCAAACAGAGTTTAACATACACTCAAATCTTTAGAGAACTTACTGACAAAACCTGGTCCAAAGTTTGGAGGATTTGGTCTTGATACTTGGGCCAATTTTCCATCCTAAGAACGCAAGTCAGAGAAAGATGCAATAATGAGCATAGATTTGGACTTTTGGTGCATTTCTGTGCATTTTTATTTACCTGTCCTATTACTTGGGGAGGAGGTGGAGCACTTTCGGGACAAGGGGGTAGAGGAGCAGAAGGAAATCTATGATACAGAAACACCATTATTACATTCCATTGACAAGAATGTTCTTACTTCAAATTACCTTGTTAGCACACTTTTGGTAGAATTTAATATCAAAAGAACATTACAGACTAAACCTTTACCTGTTCATAACCATTGGAGACATGCCCATGTTGTTCTGGACCATGACTTTGTTGATTCCTTTTAGGGCAACCATCTTTGCTTTCATAATCGGATCAGTGATGGCATCAAAATCTATACAATTCAATCGAAACAATTCATATTAATGGTTCATTACATATGTACATGCATTTGCCACAGGTGATTTAAAAAGGTGATTTACCAATGTTTGGAAAAAATGAGTCACTTGAGCGTTGTCGAATCATGGCTTGCATCTGTCTTTGCTGCTGTTGCTCCTGTCGCTCCTGGTCCAGCAGGTCCTGTAGGAGGAGGGGTTGTTCCTCTAGCAGAAGGGGACGTGGTAGTTGGTTTTGCAGTCCCATGGCTTGATTTAAAGATGTCTGCTGAGTCTGGCTCAGATCGCTTTGGTCACTACCAGAGGTTAGCCCCAGCTGGGGGTCTGTTGCATAGTCCACCATAGATGTTTCACAAGCAGTGGTAGCATCGCTTATGGTTTGATTTATCTGAAGTTCAGGAACATGCTTTATGTCAGTTACTTGGCTCTGCGGAGGTAGAAGGTTACTGCTTTGATTGACAGAATCAACCATTGGATTTAATGACTGCTCCTCAGGCTGCTGCTTAATGAGTAAACCTGACAGGACCGGGGTGGAGTCTGGGACCTGCTGATTTGAGGTTAAGGAGCTACCAACAGTTTGCTGGTCCACCATTCCACTCTTCTGGCAGTCTTTAACCTCAGTTTTAATTTCCGGACATGGTACCAAGTCCTGAGACACAGAGGGCTTCAACAGACCCTCAGCCACAGACTGCTCACCTGTAGAGTCTGCTTTTACTTGTGTAGAACTCGAAGCCTCAGCTCCACTGGAGCTACTAGAGTTTTTGTTGATGTCAGCAGTCTCTGTGCTGTCATCCATGGGATCACTGAGATCAAGCTCCGCACTGAACATGTCTTTCTTTATGTCGTCTAGTTCAGGATCAGTATAGGCAATAATGTCAAATTTACCTGACACACCAAGAAAGTCATCAAGATGTAGATCATTTGTCTCAAGGTCTAGGTCTTTGCCATCTTCTGGATCTAAATTAAGGTTTTCTAAGTCAGCATCCACCAAATCCTTCACTTCCACATCTTCAAGGTCTTTGACAGCAGATTCTTCTGCATCTAGTTTCTCCTCCACACCTTCACTGGCTGAGATGGTGTCAGGCTGTCCGGAAAGGTTTGCATTTGAAATCACTGAATGTGTCATATTTTGAGTGTCGGTGGGAGCTGGCTGGCTCATGGACCTCATTAAAGGAGATTGTTTAAGCATGCTGTTCCCTGATATTTGTGTTTGCTGATGCAAATTATCCATGCTTACTGAGAGCTGCATGTGGCCTGTTAGAGGGTCCATCATCCTGTGTCCCTGATTTAAAGGGAATCTAGAATCAGGAACCCCTGAGAAGCCTGGTAGTCTTTGTGCCTGCATGCTTGGATCCATGTTGGGACCAGGAGGGAAAGGCATGCGTGGCCTGTTTTCTGCTGCTCTATGTCGGAGTTCAATAAAAGGCTGTCCCATGATGTTATGCTGTTGCACCTGCATGCCCCGTGGTGGGAAGTGCTGGGGAAGACCTACAGGATTTCCTCCCATAGCTTTAGCCATTTCTGCAGACATTGAGCGCCTCATTTGTGGAGGGACATTCTGCATCAGGTGTTGCCCTCTGGGAAAGAACTCCTGGGCCCCATGAGGTCCCATAGCACCAGATGGAAACACAAACCTGAAAAACAAAAAACAAAAAACAAAAAACACATTTAACAGAAATAAAAGATTCAATTAACTATTATTTGATTATATACTGTCTCTACACAAATTATTTAAATAGCATTTTAGCACAAACCTATGTCTTAAATTTGGATCCCCTGGGTGAGGCCCACGTAACATTTGTCCATCATTAGGAAATGGGACACGCTGATCTGATGGAAAAGGTCCTGGAAACCTCATAGGCCCTCTGACTGGAACCTGACCAGGATACGGTGGAGGAGGTCGGTTGCACATTTCCCCTTGCTGCCCATGGCCCTCTTGGGGCCACGGTCGAGGTGTCCCAGGAGGCAGACTGCCAGGGAGCTCTTGTGGGCCCCTTTCCTGACGGATTGCACTTCTTTGCTGCTGCTGCTTGATAAGGAGTTCTCTTATTCGTTGACGCTAGAACAAGAAAAAGAGGATCTTAGAAGAGCATTTGTTTATATAGTTCAAGTTTAATATAAATACAATTACATTACATTACATTGAAATTTATTATAATGAAAAATATAGTTATAAATGAATACATCCTTTTAGAAATGAACAAGACTGAAAACATACCTGTCTGAGCTTGTCTTCACTTTCAGCTAGACCTACACCCTGTGCCTCTGAAGATGCACCAGGCATGGTTGAGTTGTTAGTCTGGCCTGGATCTTGCATTGCAGCTCCACTGTTTGCCCCATTCGATGGATCTCTGACCTCAGTCTTTTCTGTAGCAGCCACAGACGTTTGCTCAAAAGGATCATGACCTGGTGTCTGACCGGCTTGTTGCAAAGGTGACTGAGTAAAACCATCGTCAGAAACACTTGGATGTTTTGGAGTTTGTGCGCCTGGGTTACTAAATTGTTCTTGAAGCCTGCCTGATGGTGGGGAAAAGGCATCCTGTGCAACCATTGGCCTCTGCCCCCGGCTGTCAGAAGCTGGTCGAGGTGTTCCAGGCGGTTGGGCATAAGGGTCATTGAGCATTGGTCTAAGACCCCCTTGTGGGGAGAACATGTCATTACTGCCTGTCCTTGATATCCCAGGTGTACTGGTAAATGGCTCCATCGGCCCCCTTTGGCTTGCAGGAGATTTGGAAAACCTCTCTCCTGCAGATGGTCGTGGGGTTCCAGGTGGCTGTGCGTAAGGGTCCATTGAGTGGGAAGGTGATCGGTGACCAAACTGGTTCATGCCACTGGGGCGAGGTGTAGCTGGAGCTTGGGCGTAAGGGTCTGAAGATGGACTAGGTGTGTTTGGCGATTGACCGTAGTTGTCATGAGGACGTGGGGTACCAGGGGGTCGGGCATAGGGCTCAAAAAATGTCCGAGTACCGCTCTCACTGGACCTGTTGGATCCAGGTTGTTGAGCAAACGGGTCGTAGGTGTAGTGGTCTGGCCTTGGTGTAGAAGGTGCATGTGCGTAAGGGTTTCTAGATAACTGACTCACTTGTCCAAGCTGGGCAAACTGATGCTGGCCCATTCTGGTAGGACTTGTAAAGCCATCGTTCCCCGGAGGTCTTGGGGTATGAGCTGGCTGTGAATAGGGGTCATTCTGCTGATTATTGGAAAACCTGTCAGGACGGTTGAAGGGATCTTGAGGTGGGGGCATAGGCGTTTTAAATAAGGGAACAGACCCAGACTCGTTACTACCAGGAATCGGTGTTAACAAAGGTCTTGAGTAAGGATCTGATAGAATCATCCTGTTCTGCGCCATACGCTGATACGCCTCATTTCTTATCATAGGCCTTGAATATGGGTCCCTCCCTGGAGATCCCATTGGGGGCCTTCCCTGAGAAGCCTGACTGGACCGAGGAGGACCCATAGGCTTCAAAAAGGGGTCCTGTTCACCACTTGGCCTTGGGGTGTCAGGAGGTTTGGCGTAAGGATCGCAGCTCGATGAAATAGGAGAACCGAAAGACTCATGTGCGGGAGAGGGCTCCATGAGAGAATTGGGCGATTTCCCCGATTCGACAGGCAATCTCCGACACGGCCCCAGCGCTGGTGGTCTTGGAGTTCCAACCATCTTTGCGTATGGGTCCCAAGGGGAGGATGGTCTGGAACCAGAGGAACCAGGTGAGAAGACCTGTGGGGACTGAGGTTGGGAAGAAGGCCCAGATGGAGGTGGGGGAGGAGGCCGGAGGAACACATCTTCTCCTGAGGTGGGGGTTCCTGACATCTGTGGCCTGGCAAAACCCTCTTTAGAGCTGAGCAGCTGCATTGGGGATGAGCTGCCGTTGCTGGGCTGTGAGGCGGGGCTCTGGTTCCCACTGTTGTTCCCGTCACCATCAGACTGGCTTGAATGTTGTTGGTGCTGTTGTTGCTGTTGCTGAAGCTGCTCATTCTTAACTTGCTCGAGTTTCTGCGTGGCTTCAATTTTGGCTTGCTGCTTACTTTTCTGACGCATTTGCTGTTGAAAAAAGCGTAGCTAATTAGTGATTAGTTGAAGAATAGATTGGAAAAACACGACACAGTGAAGCAGTAAACCAGTTGTTGTTCGTAATATGTAGAAAGGATAGTGTGTTTGTTTAGGGTGAGTATCCATTTTGTGGATGTCGTAATAGAAAGTAAACCTGCCGCTGCATACGCTGACGTGACTGCATTCACTCTTACCTGTCTAAACTTCCACTCTTGTTCATGCTCTGACTCTTTTGGTTTCAAAGGGTCTTTAAACAGCAGTTCTGTGTCTAGTGGTATGTTGGGATCAAACACCTCTGGAGGCTGCTGCTGCGGATGGTGCCTCTTCACCGTCTCATTGGACATCTGGACTTTGTTGATGCGCAGGGCTGCTCGGTTATCTCTGGCCTTTTGCTGGAAAAATAGTAACATTGCAGAAGATTAAAATAAAAAGCTATTAATAAAATGTTTTGCCATTTTTGACAGGAATCTGTCTTTTGTGTGTTACAGAATACTCCAGTCCCAATAATACTTTTACCGGTACTTAAAATACACAATAGAACTTACCACATATGGGGCCCTGTCTTGTGAACTAGCCTTCCTCCAAAGTTTTGCAATTTGCTTTACTCTTGTCGACCAGTCTGTTAAGAACACAAACACGTTTATTATACCACATAAGAGTAGGAAATAAGTGTGAAGATTCTTATAATACTGGAGGTAGACACTAACCTGGGTATTCTTCCTTGAGGTTGGGAAAATTCACATTGGTATACAGTACAGGTGCAACAGTGGCTAACTCTCCAAGAGGCTCATCCTTCTCCCATTTGAGTGTACTCTTCTGGGCATTTGACATAGCTTCAGTCTCCCCTTCTGATAGTGAACCAGCGGTAGCAGAACCAAACCCATGGGTTGGGGACGGCCAAGGTCCTGCCTCTCTTGGCATTTGATTAAACTTTCGTTCTCTGTAACAAGGCATACACACCAGTCATTACCTTCTTTCAAAAAATTTGAAGTCATCATCAAATGCCTGAGTGTAAACGGTGTAAGTCTGTAGATCCCAACTGCTACCTTAATCGGTCATTGCTTGTGTGCTTGTCTTTCTAAGGTTTTTTTTATGTTGTTAACAAGCAATTAGCAGGCACCGCCCCAAAACAGACAAATATTTGTTATTTGATGTAAAGAATGTTTTTGCCAAAATTTCTTAGTTTTCCCAATTCATCATGGAAGTACCAGAAGTTCAATCTGAAATGCCGTTTCACTGACATAATGACAAAATGCAGTCGTATTTTACCTGGGATTGTCGGGAAAAGGCATACGATTGAGAGGGGGGAAATTCTCTGGCATACATGACCCTGCAGCTGGATTTCCAGGAAAACGCTGATTTGGTCCCATTATACCATTGATGACCGGAATCCGTGGAAACATAGGATTACCTAGACAGGTTAAGTAATGAAGACAGAATTGAGAAAAATTAAATATGTCAAAGTTTTTGGATTAATGAAGAAATATCTTGATCTTGACAATAATTAGCATCCACACAGAACTTGTCAGTGTTAAAGTACCTGTGTTTGGGTGGGGGATATTGAGTCCAGCTGAGGCAGGAAGTGAACCAGGAGTTTGGGGGTGAGGCACCTGTGGTGGAGGAGGTTGGCTTGTGCTGGGGCTGAGAACTGCAGTAAAAAGATCCTCAACGTCCTTGCCTTCCAGCTCTGTGATGGAGATAAGGAGCATTGTGTCTTAGTGATCCCATTTTTTAAAGTCACAGTCCCTGATTTCTGAATTTGAAAGTTTGAATGATTCACCCCTCTTCCTTCCTCTCCTTCCTAACCCTCTATCAAGGACTCAATCAAACCGGAAAGTAAGAGAATAATGAGCAGCGACTTGAAGTTGGCTTTTATTTCTTTTCAAATAGTTGTCAATACAACGTAATTTTAAAATACAACATCAGCTCCGTCACATCATTCCTGATAGATTCTAGTTCTTGATAAATAAACCAATCTGAGCGTAGGAGTACAGTGGAAGTGTGTGATTGGATGTAAAAAGTGACCATGGCTCTAAAAACTAAAAAAATATATATATATATAATACAGCTATTCAGATATTGGAGTAAAATTCAAGTCACAAAGTCCAGTGGTGTGTGTTGTATTAACAAACCTGGAATTTTGTAGAATTTGCTGAGAATAGATTCTGAAAAAAATTAAACAGAAAGATAAGTATGTATATATATAAAAAATGTATTTTAATGATAGAACAGTACAAAGCCTTTACATTTAAAGTGTTGGTCTTCTCTACTTACCATCAGTAACCATCTTGTCTAGCTCCGGGCTGAGAATACCATCCAGAGGCTCTTCAGACAGGGTCCGGGGAGTCCTGCGACCACCGTGAGACTGAGGAGTCACTGGAGAGCTGTCTGTCAGGGACCCAATGTCTAGACCACCTGTGGAAACACACAAAGAATACAAAAACTAATGATAACACTTATACAAAGTAGCAAACACAAAACTGAATATGGTAGTATAAACATACTTGGAAACAGAGTAATACAGAAAGGGCACAAGTGAGACAAAGGTTTAGAGATGCTGTTGTGAGAACATACATGTTTAACCCATGGTGAGATTACTTGGATGGATAAATTTATATTGTTGTATACTGTATAGTCATTTCTGGATAACATTGCAAGAATAAAAATCAGATTGATCCAAAAACTATACCAATGTAATACTGTAGGTAACTGAAGCCTAA
>JAVQKG010406894.1:0-11728 GCA_036025885.1 Hypseleotris bucephala | reverse complement strand
TTATCACTTGTTCCCTAATTTATGTTAAATTTAACAATCCAGTAAAGGCTAATGTATAAGTTAGATGGACCAGTGCATCAAATGATTGTGTTTTACACTGAAAATTATGTTTTGTTTTTTTTTGTTGTGGAACAATTGTCTAATATTAATATTTAATTTAAATTTAGGCATAACAGTTTCCATTCTAACTCCTGATAATCTGCTTTCTAACATTCACATTTCATACCTGTTACTAGCTGGTTGCTAATAACATGAGTTGAAAAAATGGCAAACCATATATGGTACTGAATGTGCATGTATAGGGAGAAGAAAATTCATGAAATGCTACCCTGTTTTTTTATCCACATTGTACTCAGTAAATACGCACTGAGGGTTACAATGTATCCAGCCTTGACTGCATGAGCTTCTTTGAGAAACCCTAAACCTACTGCTCATTTCACAGACGCTGAGTTTATTAGTAATTCCAGCCTTGTTGTTGTCTGAACGAATAAAAGGTTTGCAGGGGTAGACTTATCTGTCAGAGTGCACACCCGCCAACAGTCACACAGTCAACATAAGACTGGAGAAGACACACAGTGAGACATAAGGGTAGATAGATGACCGTAAACTCATAAACACACATGCATACAAGCTGACGTCGGACATGTCCAAACTTAAACCAGTGAAAGATTGTCTCGTTAGGTGCATGAATAAGATGCTTGCAGGATGGGGCTTATCAGTTTTGCCAGTACACACATATATAGAGAAAGACAAATCTACACACCTTGAGCAGCCTTATCTGAGTAAGGCGAGATAACATTGCAGGATACAGAGTAGAGAGCAGGGAGAACCATGAATGGAGGCATGCACCTGGCTTAGAAGTGCTAACATGGTGACACACACAGTTCCTCATCATGGTGATAGGTCTTTGTATGTTGCAGTGGATGTGCCTTGGAAATATATAATGACAAAATAGATAACTTGATTACTGAGTAATGACCAAAGACTATTGATCATTGACTATAGCCAGTAATGTTATACTACCTAATTTGTGGAACTGCGGAAAAAAATGTAATTTTCTCCTCCCTTACTCTCTATCACAGGCTCACACAAATCCGAAAGTACTACACAAACCAAGAAGAATGGGAATTAACAAGCAGTTGTCTGGAGTTGAATTACCAGTGGCACTAGCGATGCTGTCAGAAACTGTGTCTGTTTGTAATTGCATTTATAAACAAATGCTATGGATTAATTTAGATGGGATAAAGTTGGCGATTGACATGATTGACATAGTTACAGTGTCCATATTAGCCAACAATATACAATGGAAAATGCATTCCTGCTCCTGGAGGGTTTATTTCCATAGATCATGCTGTGTACTTAATGGATTCAGAGTCATATGGGATGTAACAGTTCTATCTGCTAACTTTTATCTTTTTAGATTTTTCTGATGTCCATGGTCTTTTCTTATTGTGTATTAGTGGTATTTGGCATCCAACTGCCCTTACTCCATAACCACCTAAGGCCTTGAAAACAAAAAAGACAATGGATTTATAGTATCATTACAAAGTACTATACATTTGATGCAGTGTTTCTTGTATAGAGTGTAGCAGTGAATAAACTTCCCCTCTTTTCTTCTTCAGTGGTTGTGCATGTTTTATTATGGACTGAAACTGCTTCTCAGCCTTATTATTCTAGAACAAAGCTGGCCGTGTCACAGCTGTCAAAACTTTTGCTGCTAATGAACCTCATACTGTTTCTGGAGATGCTTCATGCACTATAGATGACTCAACAGCATAAAAGGCCAACTTTAGTATTTAAGTGCTTCCCCAATGCACTCTGTTATCTGTGTAGTTGGCTACAATATTCTTGTTTTTTTACATTTTTGTTTTATATGTTCATTAGAGTCAATGAGGCAAAGAGGAAACATTTTGGTAACAAGGAGGTTGTGGGTTTGATTTCCAGGCTGGGCGACTCCAATAATGGAGTCATATCATGTGTTTATTATTATCATTATCATTGTCTAGATTGTACCTTGCCTATAGCCCATAGACTCCAACTATAATTCCCTAGTAGGAAGTAGTAGATTTAAATATTGCCATTCAAGGTGAATAAACTTTTCCATTGTTTTTCAGCAGTTGCACATATTACTATGAACTAAAACTGCTTCTCAACCTTGTCTATTTCTTGTATTGCTTTTTTACCCCATGCAGGTTGTGATGTGTGTGATTCTGTGTTCATATCAAATCACATATCCAGCTACTTGTTTACTTGAACAGACCTTAGTAACTATGCAGACTTACTTTCAGTGATTTTCAAATTACCTCCATTTTTAGACACTACACTAAATGTGATGAGGGTGAGGTCTGATTAAGTTGAGGTCCACCACAGCATTGCAGTGAGTCAGCGAGACACTGCTCATTAGTCATCAGGGATTATTCCTTGTGGGCTGCTCGGGAAAACTATCTGAAAGCCACAAATAGCTGTAATGTTAAGTCCTATTTAAAGCATATAATGGTGGTGGAGATGAAATAATTACCAGTGTTTTAAAGGCTGGGTTCATTGGATCATAGTCACAACAGCAATTGCTTTGGTAATTTGCTTCACATTAGCTATCAAGATTAAAAAAGGTATACTTTGTTCTACATAGCAAAACCTCTTCTCACAACTTCTGTTACCAAAATGTGTCAAAAAGAATAAAAGAATTGCATATATACATGATTAAGGTAGGCTATATTCTATTGTATCTGTGAAAAAAATTACTTAACATGATTAGCCTTTAGTGAGAGTAACATGAGATTAGAGTTTAACTGTAAAACCCAGAGAAACCAAGCACAAGGAGAACAAGCAAACTCCACACAGAATTCTGGGAGCTTCTTGTTGAGAAGTGACTGCATTAACCACTTTGTCACTGTGTGAACTAGAAGCATCACTTATACAGCATACACTATGAATGAATTTCTGTGTTGAGGCTTTTTAAGTCATTGCTGACTCTGAGTGTCTTCTTCCCTGGACACTCAAAAGGATTTCAGCCAATATGACCTGCTGCCGTTTGCAACAGCCATAACAGCTAATCAATAACTTGATCCATAGTGACAGAGGGCTAAAGCTTTAGGAGCTTATGCTGATACTGACAGTGTCTTTGTGCAGTTGTCTATAGCCCTCCTTTCACTGGACAGAGCATGACACAATCACCAGGGATTTTATTAGCTTTAGTGTCTTGTACAATAGATACACTGGTTTGACATGTTATGTGATAAGAATGAAGCTAGACAGACCTTTTTATTGTGTGAGTTTTGAGAAAATCAAAGCAACTACACATGATATTTTTGGTATTGTGTCCAACGTACATTTTACAGGCAGTTGCTGGATGTCCACCTTTCTGATCACTGATCCAAGACTCACCAAGGGGGTTTCTATCTAGCTTTCCAATTATTTCTGTCTTACTACTGTTTTCCACTATGGTCCCAAGATGATCAGACAATCAATGCACTGATCAGCACCACTGGAAACCACTGGGTTTAGAGACTTACAGTGGCAGCGAGCTGGTCAGGGACTACCAGTGCTTGTTAACAACATATATGTGGTACAGCAGGCAAAAAGGGAAAGAGTATGGAATCCAGGAAGTGTTTTTCAAGCACAATATTACAATGCTATGGCTAACCAGGATATAATGATTTTACTCTGTATTAATATGCAACCCAAAGCCTAAGTGCAATGTTATTTTAGCATGAAATATAACAATATCTGAGTGCCTGGTGTGTAATTGTATACACTACATTATTTCAAAGTGCAGTATATTTGACTGTGCCCATAAAGTGTCTGCAGCGCAACAAAAAAGGCATTCAGACATTTATTTTATCATTGAGATCGAAAGGCTGATTAGGTTTTAAACTGGTTGTTGGCGGTTTACATTCATGAGCTTTGAATTAAATTATTAATGATTTCAGAGGGGAGCTCATCTTGACAACATCTTAATGACTGGAGCACCTGTAAAGGACTAATAAATAAACTGATTGGCAGCACAGCAAGCTAAATGTTATAGATGACCCTATTTTATGAGTGCATTAAGATGGTATATACACAATTGTTAATAGTAATAAGTATGTATGCATAGTTGCATCTTGTCTTTATATTCAGTCCGAGCGTAATTGAGGCGGGGTTGAACCAGGGACGAAAGGCAGACTGCATACGAGCCACATTACAGGTGCGTTAAACTGGTCTCCAACGGTGGGATACGCACTGTCCGGTTCAGCACGCGGGGAGTAGCCTGTCAGGGCGCGCAACACAGCCTTCAACAACTTCATGCAGCAGAACATGAGAAGCATCAAGTTCAACATTGTGAGCACCAAGCACACCGGAAATGAGCAGTTCTTTTGAATCAATAAAAGTAATACATAGCCTATGTACACCACATGAAGCGAAATTAAAAACAATACAATTTTAGTAATCACAACAAGATTTTTTTCAGAATAGTTATAGGCTATAGGCTATGTCATGAAGGACTGGAAATCAATGTGGGATAGTGAAAAATAATTGAAGTGTGCTGAAAGCCATTTAAAGTGTGTTAGTACGGAAAATACTTGAAAAGCCTAAACTAACTCAATTCAGATTATTATAGTCTATAATAATTTACTTGAATAAATTACTGAGTGATTAAAAAAACAAGCCTATGTGGTCTGTGACTTCTTGTGCCAGGACAGGATGGCTTCTGGTCATCATTATTCCCTCTCTGAAGCTCATAAAGGACTGCGCTAGCCTACAGAGGGCATTGACATTTGATCGAATGGAAAAAAGGAAACGTGACGTTCAATTAGACTTTTTTTTTTAATCTTTTGTATAACATGATGTTTATTTTGCCAAAGGTAACCGGAAACAGTGTCGCGCGGCGCTGCACTTGACAGCGCTGCGTGGATTAGCTGTGTGGGAGAGGCGAGCGGCGGCACAACGGAGGATCAGCGGGACTCTACTGTTAATCTGTCGCTGTGAGTGACCGCAGGACGCCTTCACTGGACCGTAGCCCGCGCCTCGCTTGCTCCGGTATCATTCTCTTTCCTTTTGTCTCATGTTTCTGACTACGGATGAGACGCGCTGAGTGGAATTAAAGCATTGTGAGCGCCGTTAATATGCAGAGACTCCGATAGATAAGACAAGTGAAGTGCGATGTGACATCCAAAATTCAGCCAGTCAAAATCTCTGAAATGATCGGACTTCAACTATTGGATCTGAACGTGGATTTGGACATAAATGGTTTACAGTTACCAAACTCCACCTCGTTTACTGAATCTCCAAGGGGTAGGCTATAACCAGACTTTTCCGCCCTTGAGCTTGGGATATTTCATCGCCTTGTTGTGGAATTCCTAATTTCTTCACCACGAGAAGAAGTGAAGAAGGAGGAGAAAAGAGGGCAGTGCTGTTAAAGAACAAGGGACGAAAAGACGAGAAGAAAGGGCACAGGGTTTAGGGGGATCATTTCAGCTTGTGTCGAATGGGATTCTTCAATTACCCCACGGATAGAGGGATGAAACCGGGAGGGAGAGGCGCGCAAAGAGAGATCTAGAGCGGGATGGAGTCGTCGGGCGCCGTCAGAATGCAAAACGGTCGCACCCCAATGGATAGCAACCAGGATTAAATTGAACTAGAGGGAATTTGCAGCCACAAACGAAGGATAACAAACCATTTTCACTCAAAACAAAAATATATGGAGGATATTCTTTCATGTGGAGCCTATCTATGTGGAGTTATCTGCTAATTATGGGATTTGGAAACGGAATTGCGCTCTGACAAGAAACTTCACATTTGGGATAAGGTAGGCTATAGTACTTTTATCATTTTAGTCGCAAGAGATGTCTACTTATTGTTTTCTTATTGGGTGGCTGGGTAACTGAGTGGTGGTTCGGGGGTAAAAAAGGAGGGCAAGGCTTAAGTTAATTCTTCATCTGGATGTGGGTGTCTAAAAGCTACAGCGCACAGGATGGTGGAAGATTTAGAGAATATTCTATTCTAGCGCATTGAAACAACACATGACATTAAATGCTTCTTTAAAGCGGGCTTGGCTTGTGGACATCTAGAACTACATCCATGACAAAACGCACGAATTAAAAAGAGTTTAAGCATTAGCTTTTTGTGTTTGGCAGCCGTGACGATACCAGCCAGGTGTATGTCTCTAGTGTACTTTCTAGGTGACTTTAGGCATACCTACTTGCAAGACTCTCACGCACATCCAACAGAACATCATCTATGGCTTGCCCTGCGCACTGCCTTCTGCACTTGGGCAATTGTGTAAACAGCAATGAAGTGACATATAGCATTTCGCACTGCGTGCTGGGCAGAGAAACAGAACCTCCACAATAAATGAGATGCAGCATTGATGTGAGTGCGTCTTGTATGACTATGCTGCGCGTGCGCAAACTAAGCTGGTGCTTTGCCGGCACATTTACTGGAGGTCTCGTGGTGACTGGCTTGTCATCTGAAATCTGGTGTGTTTGTGGACCCTCTGTATGCAGATACAAACCAACAGCAGTAATTAGGTACAATTAAGGTCTGTAGATTTTGTCATCCTTGTAATACCTCGAGTTCAAGTGAATTTCAGGGTACAGTCACTCATAGTCACAGTCACTTATTTCTTTCCACTTTTATAAAACAAATGTTTCTGTAAACACCACTGTTAATATACAAATTCTACATAAAACCACCTCTTACTTCTTTGGACAAATACAATATGCTTAGTTCCATATTGTATCAAAAGGTTCTCATCGTCCATGTACAACTATAGTCAAATCAGAAAAGACTGAATCATAAACACTGTAATTAAACATCTGGTTAGTTTACAAACTGCTATTCTTTCTCTTTTCTCTCAGTTGAGTTGGACCAGACATCCAAGTTAGTGCCATAAAGTGGCTTGTATCAAATAATCAAGCCAACAAATTTATGCACAAACCACTCATGCCAGTGCTAATGGCCCATGGATATAGAGGCATTATGCAAATGCTCCAAGCTCTAAAGAAGTGTGGGTGAATGAACAAGGGAAAGCAACTGGTAATTTTCACTCCATTTTACTTGTGTTTAGAATCCTATTTATGATTCAAATGAGTGTTTAACCGTGTCATTAAGCACAGAATGCCAATAAATCCATATGAAAATTAGTTTTGGCCAGAAAATGTATTATTATCATAAAAAACAAACAAACAAGGATTAATGTTAAACATAGTCTTTACTATAGAAAGAAAAGTCCCAGTTTGCTATATAAAACAGCTTGTCTTCTTTCTATTAAATCAAAGATGTTGCACATATGGCATGTCAGTCAGACAGTGGGGAACAGAAGAGTCTTTTATACTGCATTCACTTTGACATTTGTATCTCTCTCACTCTCACAATACCACTAAAATGAAAAAAATTCCCCTTATCGCATGTTGTTCAATGGAGTAAAGAGGCTGTAAGGACTGTTCGGGGTTCTTGATGGGGGCAGGGGGAATTCTATTATGCCCATCTTTCTTTTTGCCCCCTGTTTACCTCCTGGTAACCCTTTTCTGTGACTCTGTGGTTAGCTATCTGACAGAGGGCACGGGATCCTGCTGAGTGGGTGGTGGAGCTCTAATTCAATTTATTCGACTGCTCAGAGACAGACACAGAGAGCTGCAGAAAGGGAGAGAGCACAGATGTTGGGTAACATTTCCTATTAGGGGAGCACAGGCAGGCCTACTGCAACCTGACCTGACAATCACCACATCTGGATTGGTTTAGCACATGGCTAAAATTCTGAGCACATGTCCAGTATAAGGCTTAAAGGGTATGACAGTCATTTCAAATTGACTGGAGGTATCGGGGTAGTTTCAGAAATCATATAAATCAGAATTAGACTTTCCGGTTAGTTATAACTTAAATCAAGATATAGCTAAACTTCATTTACAGATATGACAGATTTGTGGCACATCTCTGGGTTCAATTATGCATCCTACATTTTTTACAATTTTTTTTTTTTCATAATTTTTGTTTTTGTTCTAACTTGGTAGATACTTGAATTTGGTGTTTTGGGAAGACCTGACTTGGTTGAAGTCTGCTTTTGTAGTGTATCTTTCAGCAATGATTCATACAGTCACAAGATAGTCCTGGTTTAGACAATTTACTGCAGTTCAAAGTACAAAACAAATATTTTTTTAAGGCAGTACTTGGTGTGAAAATTTTGAGATACTTTCCATTATAGCATATACATGAGCTGAATGAGTCAATCAACTCTTTAAACAACTTGGCTTTTGCAGCTTTCTATAGTGCAGCTGCTGTTAAACCTAAATCACCACATATTGACCATTTGAATGCATTCATATCACCACATTGTCTTCTTAATACCTTTGCATACACAACCTAGTGCTGCCTGCCGGGCCCCATTGGCACTGCTGTGAAAACACTGTAACTCTAAATAAATTGCTTGTCTTTGCCAAGGCAGGATTAGTGTTTGGCTGGCTGCTGGCTCCAGTTAAGTTCCTGCTTAAAATCCATTACTGACTCTTTAATTACATTAGAATAGCTGTGGTATGTTGTTGTTGTTCTGAATGTTACTGTGACATTTTGGTGGAAATTCAGCATTAACTGCAACTAATTATTATTGATGATATCAGTGTGTGTGAATACAGTGGGGGTGTTGCATGCATTTTCCATAGCTTGTATTCTGTCTACATATTAGAACATCTGTTTTTTTATGTCCTCAGTAATTTGTAAATTAATAAATGTAACAATAGTCAAACTGAATGAATGTGAGAGTGAATGGTTGTCTGTCAGTATATCTGTAAGTGTAACCTCAGACCCATAGTTGCAAAAATAGGCCCTACCCACAAACCTTGACAAGAATGAATAATTACATTTGCTTGACTCCATTTAAATCATGCACAAAGAAGATAGCCATACAAGATAATGAGACATTACAAGACAGATTTCTGTGTTTACATTTTGAATAAATCAACACCATACTATATATATACAGTACAGGTGTGTAAGTAAAACAGATTCAAACATATGGCTCCAATAAACTGTAGCTGGCGTGACTGCTTTACTAATGAGCTGCAAACAAGTACATTTACATACTGTCATATTAAGAAACTGAAAAAATATATTGATTTAATTGTGATTTGTGCTTTTTAGCCTGTAACATGTGGCTGCCCTGTCTTTATTTATGGATTCATTTACAAAGAAGGCAGCACAATCTTGTCACCAACACTCTTTAGATAACACAAAAAACAGAGAAAATTCCCCAGCATGAATGTGTGAGACATCAGTGCGTGCCTTTATAAACTCAAAAGCACTTTGTAGTTTTGCCGTTTGAGAATATTACGATATCCTCTTTGTAGACAGCCATCGTAAGATCAGGCCAGGGGCACTGCCAGTTATAAATGCACTCACATGATAGCCATTTCTGAAATCAAACAACGCATGAGAACGTATGAATGGAGTATACAATATATTAGCTTAACTTGGGTTTCCAACTAAAGTGGCATTTACCTCCTGCCACCAAAGAGAAGATGGTACATCTATCTTTCAGTTGTTGGACATGTAAAGAGCATTTTGGCAACATCACTCATTTGTACTGTGGGTTGACCGGAACGGCATGCTGAATGGGTTAGCCTATATCATGTTCACTTTGCAGTTGTAAACTGCAGCATCTTTGAAAAATCAAACAAACAAAAACCAAAACAAGAAAGCCAAGTAGTATAGTTAGAAATAACTACTGCTACATTTTTTGCATTTAATGGCTATTTACATTTGGAAGCTAGGTCTTTTCACAAAACCATATAGGCCTTTAATTGTCACACTACATATGCTAGCCAAACTAGGTGTGATTTTGTGTATCTGGCCTGAGATTGTGTTTGTCTCACTGAGTACGACTTCTCAAGTGTGCTTCCATAAATTATAGAGCTTTCTCAGTCAATCCGTCACATTAAATAAGCTTAAAAAGCAATTATGACTGTACAAGGGTGATTGTGATAGAAGAGGCCATTCACTATTCATTCACCATTCATCACAGACTGTGGATTGTAGTCATTCTTCTATGTCACTAGTAGTCACTAATCTAATCTGGCTGTTAATTCAGAGTTAACTTTAGAGTTGAATTTAATTTGTCACTTATGTCTATTACTACCACTTGAATTTTTTTCTACCAGTTTTTGTATCTTGCTACTTTCTATAGTAAAGAAACAACTGTAAAATATATAGTACTAATAATGAAATCTTGCCTGAACAAAGGTTACTGGGCCAGTAAGCTTTGTTTTGTCAATTATTTAATTTTAGTAGTCAAGGGTAGTTTATTAAAATTTATATCAAGCATATCTGACTGTAGGTGTGAATGCAATCCAAGCAATCACAACCATAGTCATTTTGCGTTTCAGTTTACAAAGACAGCTACATATATAAAGTGAAACTTGGCATTTCAACATCATGGAAAGCACAGTTTAAAAGCAGATCCAATCAGCACCATGGACAGCTCTGTCACCAACAGAGGCTCCGAGCTCTATGAAGCCTCCAACATCCAAAAAATGTTGTTGAGTGACATATAGCATTTCACAATAGCAACACAATGAGTTTTTTAGTTTAGTCTATAGAATATCAGAATATGCATCAAGATAGCTACAGCAGATTTAATTGAAAATTTATTGAACATACAACAAATATGGTTTTGCCAAAACCACATGGAATAATGTATTTAAACCTGGTCCCTGAGTTGCGACACCCTAAAACCAAGGACAACCCAGACATTGTCATGATACATGTTTTTTGGAGCAGCAGAGGGACTGACAACTGAGTAGATTAAATGGTGCATTTAATTAAGAGGCTTGGGATCAGGAAGTCAGAGATCAGTCTTGCCTCATGCCAACAGTAGCTACATTTAGCCTAGCTTGTTAGCGAGTGCCATCTGTTCACACACAGATTACCGCTAAACAGCAGGCTCTAGCTAAGAAATAATTTTTTAGTTCAATGCGATATAAATATATTTTGAAGGAATTTTATTATGATATGCTTTGTTGTAATCGCATAAAGTGCCACAAAAATCCTCACACAAATCCATGTCAGTCATTAAGTCAGCCAGTTCAGTAGGTGTATGTTCATGGTGCACTGCCAATGGATAAAAGCTGTTTATAAGTCTATTAGTCCGACTTTTCCTCCTCTTCTATCTTTTTATCGAGGGCAGGAGGTCAAACAGTTCATGTCCTGGGAGAGTATTGTCTTTTATGATTTTTTTCAGTCCTGTTTAGACATCTGGAGCTTGTAGTTTCTTCTAGAGATCACAGAATATTTTAGGAAGGGTATTTTGTGGCATGTGATAAGGCCAGGTTACTTTAAATTCTAAACTGATTTATACTTGTATACTTTAGATAAGCATTTTAGTGTATTAGAAGTAGTTCAAATATAGTAAGAGGCAAATTACTTAACCACATTTTTTGTTCCAAATTTAACACCAATTTCTATAAATTCTAATCCTATTGACTTTTTTTAGTTCTTGCAACATAGCAGTCATTTGAACTACCATGATTATAACCAACACATACTAGGACTGAGGATTTTGAATTCAAGTGGGGAAGTATAATGTGAGGCGTTCAGTTAAATTAGTTCATCATGTAAAGGTAAGCTCTTCATGACTTATTTGAATGTATAACTGGTTTAGATGAGACAGACATAATGCTATATCTAATAACTATGAGACAAATGACAAGTCAGTTTTGTTTTATTCTCTTATTGTTTCACTTGGACACTTTGGCCATTG
>JAVQKG010406860.1:0-11975 GCA_036025885.1 Hypseleotris bucephala | reverse complement strand
TACAGCACTGCGAGTCTTGTGTGTGTCTGCCAGAGGGGGCGGGATATAATGCTGCCAGCTACACTTGCAAAACAGCGCCCTCTAGTCAGTTTTCCTCAATTGCATACAATGGCTTTAATTTCACCCATGGCCTTTTTGAAAAATCTGTATTTTATGAGTTTAAAAGATTGATGGAGGCAAATCAGCTATGGGTTAACATATCGGAAACGTGAACAGCCAAAGCTTTTTATGCATTTCACTGAATTTTCACATTAACATTATTAACATCCCCTGATTTTACTCATTGTCAATATCCAATGAACAGCAGTTCTGTGGTCAAAAATGACTAAATACTTCACTAAATACTTTAAATTAAAAAGGAAACATTTGCTCATCTTGTCTCAGCATACACAAGATGACAAAACATGAAGCAGGTAGGCTACAGAAGCAGAAGACCACAATACATGATAAGAGGCAAGTTTTTTTGTATGGACTTATGTATTAAGAACCACTAACTTTCTGCTATCCATAAAAAATGTACAGTACTTCCTGATCTAAAAGTCACTTGTCACTTTGTCCTTCACGTAGTCACACATTATCTCAGGAAGCAGACTGTGTTTTATCCCAAAGAAAATAAAACAATCTTTCAGCAGCTCGGCACTTTCTTACCAGCTCCAACTTCTTTACAGTAAACCAGTGTATTTAATTTATAGATGTTAAAACGGCTAATTAGATCTTATCATCAATACAACAGGAAAATGCTGCAAACCTGTTATTGCTCTTATGCAATTACCATTTATGTATTAAAAGGTCATGAGAAAGTTGCTGTATCTATGACATATTTTATTTATAACATGTATGCTGTGAGATACATTAATTTTGGGTCTATTGTATATGGGTTGTGGTGGATTCAAAAATAATTCAAAGCTATTAGCGGCCACTTGGTGTATTTACTCTGCAGAAGAAACCATATTGTACTTTCTCTCAGTACAGAAAAAAAACATCTGCAAAAGTAAAAACAATTCAGTCATCAATTACTTATAGAAACTGGGGAGCCATTAAGTCCATATAGCAGTATTAAGTTTCTCCTAATGCTTGAGTATGTATACATATATATGGTACAATATATGTAGATCTTGTGAAAACTATGACATTGCCAATACTGAATGTGCTGTGTGTATGGATTTAGGCCAAAAATTATAGTTCTAAATCATTTGCTGCAAAAACCAAAAAATTAAATGTAATCTAATGCTTTGTTTAGCTCTACTTTGTCATAAGAAATAAGTGTGCTTAGAGATGACACACTGTATTGTAATTGTAATGGGAACTTAGTAACAGAGGAAAGATGGTTTTATGTGTTTTCCCTGCAGTCAAGTGATTAAATAATACTTGTTCCAGCAAAGACATACATCCAAGGGTTTAAGCAAATATCAAGTGTCTCTAGAGCCTTACAACTATTCTTTGATAATAATATTTAAAGGGGCCCTATAGTATAATACTAACTTTCCATCTTGTTGTATTTTGTTTCATTCATACATGTTTAAGTAATCATATACAGTATGCAAAGGCACTATTCTCATTAGCTGAAAATACTTAAAACTCTACTTACCAACTACTTACCTAAAAAAACACGCTATCCTACCACAACTTTCCATTGGTTAGTTAAGTAAAGTGTATGTGACCAAATTAGGAGAAAGGGGTGTTAAAGGGACTTTTTTTGAGATAAAAGTACTCCCAAAAATGGAAAAAATATATTACCTGTTTCAGTGAATTTTATTTAGTTACAATATGTGCTCATCTAAAAGTGTCAACAAGAAACCATAATATATTTCCTTTAATATATATTATCCACCCAACAGTTATGATGCTGACTTGTGATACTGTATTTTATCTGCTTTTAACTGCTGAAGTATCTTCTATATAATTTACAGCCTTTAGCCCAGTGTATCATAACCATAGAGCCTCACAATCTGTTTCCGTCGCATCTGTGATCTAAGGCTAAACCATATGCCTCTTCTAAAGTCTGCACAAGTTGGTCTGTTACTGCGCACTTCTGTCATGTAACATGGCAATCTTCCATTTTAAGCCTTTGCTCCAAAATAGTTTCCTTGCTAGTTTCCAAGAAGGTTTCCATTTTGAGAGCCAACAATTATGGTGCTCTTGAAGAAGGATTGTGTGGGAGGAGTGGTGACTTCTTGGTGTCGCAGATCTCCAATAAACAGGTCCACGACTCAATCAGCGTGTAAAATGGACAGTACTGTACTAACTAACAGTACAGGAAATGTATCAGGCAAGTGTTCCAGTAATCCACTATCCATGTTGCAATGTTTTCAGAAGTATACTTAGTAGTGCATAGTGCTAAGTGCATATTCATTTCTGGTATGCTATGTTATCATTATGACATAAACCCCATTGCCATCTAGTTAGTAACTATCTTCAATGGATTTAGCTCAACAAACTAGATCTCAACATTGCTAAGTCTGACAGAAAGACAGAGACAGAAAGATGTGAGCAGCATGCAACCACTGATGAATTAATCTGTACTTCATAGACTTTTCAATGCAAAGTGTGGTCACATGACTGGATCTAGTTGTATCTTCTGATTGCTCACCTTGCATTTTGTAAACCAGTGAAAATAAATAGCAATTTTTTAGGTAATTGACATAGCAGTTCTTCAATTCTGCAGTGTTATATTTATTACTTATTACTTAAACTTTAGCAGATTACTATACTGTACTAATGAGCAGAGCAGGCAAAAACATGTAACTTTTTCTTGGTTGCAGCTTTGGACAACTTGAAGGTCTAATCTCTTAAACTTCCACACAGTGTTCTGACGCAGACACAGACCTTTCCAAGGCTGACTTTTGTTTAAACACAAGTGAAGCTCTGTTTTGGCGAGTGGTGCAAAGATAAACTCCAGGATTCATATCACCGCAGTTAACTATTAACAGCACTGAATAGATACAAGGGGGCTTTTAAAAAACGGAGTTGTCCCTTTAATTTGGAAAATAAAGAGCCTCAAACTATAACAGTCCCAAAGTCCCCTAGGCTGAAGTCACCAAGGCAACTTTAAATGTTTCTATTAACAAACCTGACAGAATGGAAAACAGTGAAATCAAGTTAATTAAGTTACAACTTTTTAGGACATCCCAAAAAAAGTCTGCTAGTGTATTTTTTTGTTTTAATACTAACAAAATACCCACAAGACAACCCTGAAAACCCCTAAGTGTAATCATACATACAGTATATCACCTGTATTATAATATTTAATAACACAGCTTCATCTCAGCAACTAAGGGCCTTAAGTTGGGTCGTCGCAAGTTTTTATTGTATACTGCTGACAACATTTTCTTGGTCATCAGAGCATGCATCTATTTAAATGTGTGACAGAATGGAAAACATAAAAATGCTATTTATAAACAGGCTACAAGCTACAACTTTTTAAAAAGCTTGCACAAAAGTCAATAAACCAACTAGCCTGCAGCTTTGATTGTTGTTTTTCTATCACAAGAAGCAGGAAAATGAACTGTCCAGGGTCCACACATGAAAAATGCATTGAAGGGAGGTCATAAAACCCAAAGATAGAAAAAGGGGATGTCCTCGGGGTATACTGGCAAAACTGGTTTCTGCTATCTCCGGATGAACAGCTGGAGTATCACAACAATAGCGAATGAAGGAGGAAGATAAATATTGTACTGTCTTCAAGAGGCTAAAGATAAGCGCACACAGCTAACAGCTAACCTTCCAGTGACTCTTCCCTGTTCGCCTTAAAATATGACTGGAGGCCTCAATTTTACTGGTTAAGGACAGAAGGGCAGGTATGACGACTTAAATCAAAAACAGCCTTTTCATAGTGTATCGGTTAGCAAGGGAGTTCAACAAGACCATAAGCCACATTTTGTATGTTGTTGATATACTATTTTTTTTCTCCAACTATGGGTCTTAGGTACAAACTGGACAATGGCCAGTTAGTCGCAGGGCTGACAAAGAAACATACACAGTCAAAAAAACATTCAGTTTCACATTCAATCACTATGGCCAATTTAGATTCACCAGATCTTATATGCATGTTTGGACTCTGAAGCTGAAGTAATTGGAGAGAACCCACAGTGAAACAGAAAGGACACTCTTGATTGACACATTTCAAACAGCAGGCTATGAATTAAAGTAGTGTTAAAGATATCAATAGTTGGGTTCCATCACATGTCAAGTTCCCCCCCAAAAAATATAAAGAATTTGTTGTAGCTTGGCGTTGTGAGAAAACCTCACTGCGGCTCTCAGCTCCATCTGGGTTACATACACTCAGCCTTCACAAAAAGATTTATTGCAGCTAGAAGTTTCCATCATAGTTCCCTGCACTTTTCAGAAAGACTCAAACTGGATTTTATTTATAAGTTGTCTTCACAATAAAAAACACACACACAACACAATGACGCCAAATTGATCACCACTGCAGCTCTAAACACAGTCTATTTGTAGTTTCTTCAGTGTTTAAAATAGATACGGGACAACATCTGTGGAGGTGAGAGACAGCTCCACCCTCAAGTACAGCGACTTCCAGCATATGGAAAAGCAACTCAACGCAATCAGTTTATAGCGGGGCTGCATGATATTTGGAAAACAGGCTATATTGGGGTGGCAGTGGTGTAGTGGGTGAGACTTCGCCTGTGCCAAAGGATCCCCACCCGAGCACTTACTGACGTTGTGTCCCTGGGCTTGACACTTAACCCACATTGCCTATGAATGTACAGTATGTGGTTGTTATTGGTGGTGCAGAATGGCAGCCACGCTTCTTTCATATTGCCCCAGGGCAGCTGTGGCAAAAAAAGTAGCTTACCACCACCAGTGTGTGGAGTGAATGAATAAAGCAATTGTAAAGTGTCTTTTAGTGTCCAGAAAAACACAATAAAAAACAATGTATTATTATAAATGTATCCTGGCATGATTCAATTATCTGTCTCTCTACGTGGATTTTTTTCCGTTTGCTTATATTGCGATGGAGGTAAATTTATCGCGCAACTCTGTCCTCTCATCAAATTAACAAGTCCAATTTGTGGGTTTTGACTTCCAGCTAAATTAATTTTAGTTCAGGAGAAATGTGTGTAATGTCCCTTTAATATGACCTGGTTTGAGTTGTTACAAGAGACTTGGCCTAGTGGGATACATTCCACTGAAACTGTGCAAACTATTCCTAAGCGTTTGCCAATCTCTGTTTTCTTTCTCACAGCTCAACTGACAGGGATTTCTACAGCTCAAACTAAGAAATAGAAAAGTTACAAGACTTACGTAGGACGGCGATGAAACTCTGGTTGTCAAAGAGCACCCACAAACCAAAACCCATGATCAGTGCTCCAAAGACCTGCGAAAAAGAGACAGAAATATTATGACAGTGAAGCAATATGTGATGGTGACATGGGGGAGTTTGTAAAAGCATTGGTCCTACTGGGAGTGATACTGGGTCACATCTGGGATTAATCAAATGAACTTGTTTTTGCCCATCTAACAATGTTTATGTCAAAACAATGTACCGAGGATGTGGCTAGGACCGAAATATATGCTTTCAAACTTGTATCTTGCACTATACGAAAATAAGGACAGCTACAGTGCTTCACTTTTTTCAAAAATAGTCATATAAGTAATATTTTGAAAAGCGATAGGCCAAAGTAACAGGATGTTTGGGGTTTAGATTTATGTCTTGTCATAGTGGCATTAGGCAAGTGATTAGAGGAACAGGCAAACCACAATCTTATCAATGTTAGCAGAAAGTCTACCGAAAATAAAGTATTTTCTAAATACTTTAAGTTTTTTTTAACCTGAGGTAGGAAATATGTATAACTTTATTGTAATTTGTTATCAACTGCCTACTACCACAAAATCCAATTAGATAAGTTCCAGGTAGGTAGACCAGGTTTAAACTGAATTGCAAATCTTTGGAGGACAGGATGCATTTCTGAACATATAAAATTTTGCAAAAATCCAACTGCTTTGTACTTTTCCTTAGCATCTGCCTGTCTATATCTCTTTTATATTGAGTTAATCCAGAAGTCCAGAAGTGTGTGTAATTAAAAGCCTCTTGTTTAGAAGCTGTGGGGAACTCTAATGGGGCAAAAACCAGAGATGAGAGACTGTTTTCTGTGACACACCAGCTTCCTCTTCCACCAGCCACCCTACAAAAGCCCACAACAATAATTATGACCTGCTTAAGACCTGTTCATTTAAAGCTAGCCGGCAGTCATCATTAGCACGACCACTTCCTGGCTTCTCCTTGTAGCCTCCACAGTCTAAAGCATCGACACAGAGCGATACAGACACATAAGCTTTCTATTACACACCACTGGAGCGTGCACATCAAAAGGCCTGCACCAGGTTTACAGCTGCAGTCTCACTGAGAAGGTCTGGACATCCTCGCTCAGTCAAGTTTAACAGTCTGGGGCTTTATCAAACACTTGACTTTATGTTGTGAGAAAGAGGAGGCAACAAACACAAACCATATGCTGTTGTTTGGATCACTTCCTATTGATGAAAATACTCTGTGCTTAGAAATCTATATTATATTGTGAATGCTTTGGACGGTATATTGAATTTTTTGTCACAATTATTTTGGCCATAATAATTGTGATTAACATTAATATCACTGTAATTAAAAATACATTGTGTACAAGCTTAAAAAGTCCTTAAAATAAATCCATTTTATTGTATGGCAACGGTTCAACTAATAATAATATTATATAACAATAAAGAATGTTATTGTATGCTGGAACTAATATCACCAGAGAAAACTAAATGTACAAATATTTGTCTGCCTTAAGGACTTAAAATGCTGAGTTTTGATGTAATAAAAATACAAAGTCTACTAATTTTTGTTTTAGTCTTGATATAGTCCATGTTTAGTACTGGTAAGTCTTGTGTAAGGATTCAAACTTTTTCATTGACACCCAGTTTAACTAGTATATTGTAGACTTCCTCTTAAATGTTAAGATTACCCAAATATTGTGGAGCCATTTTTAGATTTCTTCTCTCTAGCAACAAAGAGTGTCACCCATTTCCCTTTTTGTCCATGGGGATATCTAAAAGCGCCTATATCTAAACAGTGCTTATTCAAATGTAACCAACCAATAAAAAGTGCAACAAACAATATAATATTTACAGTATATACAGTATATGGTCTGATAATTAATGAGGAAGAAAATGTGAGTACTTACAAAAAAGAGGAGGTTGAAGAGAAATAGAAAGTACTTGGTGACAGTGATGCATCCTTTTCCCATGGCGGCGGTTCTGGAAGAAATCAGGACAAAATGTTCACTTTCAAAAATCATAGAATATAAAAAAACTAAAGGGTAACATGAGGAGACAGGAAACGTCAGAGAGATAAGAGTATGATGAATATATCCAACTTCATCCATGGCCTATTTAGACAATAACCACTTAAATTATATGGACTTTTAGTAAGATAGAGATGAGGAAAGACTAAACAAGTGGATTGGCCTTGAGTTAGCCTTGGCATCATAGTGAGCCTTGGAAAAAGAATAAACCAGCTCTAAATTCTGGAGATAAAAGCCAGGTCTAGTCCAAATCCAAACCGGGTCTAATCCTGGACTACACTGGGTTAGTACTGGCGAGTCTTGATGGACTAAATCAGGACTAAATCAGGTTTAACTCAAGTCTAAACCTGGACTAAACCAAGCCTTAAAAGGTCTAAACAATGTCTAAACCAAGACTGAACCATCTCTAAACTCTGGTGATCTTAGCCAGGTCTAGCTCATGTCCAAACCAGGTTTAATTCTTGTCTATACTAGATCTGAACCTAAACTAAATCAGGTCTAACTCAACTCTCAACCAAGACTAAAACCAGTGTGTATGGCCCTGGCAGAGAAACAGGGGAATCTGCACAGTTGGGTTCACAATTAACCCAGCTTACATCTTCAAAGCAGAAACACTGGCCTAATTCAACAAACATGTCTCACTTGTAACTATCCACAATGTGCTTTAAATACCACTTTTACAAGACGACAACAGGCCTATTCATATTTTACACGCACATTAAAGTCTACGTATATTATAATCTTGTGCCTTTGCTGTTAACTAAATCTTATTTTGTTTTTAAGGTACCGCCCTGTGGAGATATAGTGGAGAGAGGACCACCACGAAGGCAAGCGTGGTTAAGTCTTGATGGTTGTGTGTAGCTAGTGTTGCTATATGATGGTAGGGCTGTTTTAAAGTGGATTTGATGAAGATTTTGAGGTTAATAGAGTGAAACGTTACACTTAATGGCAACTTAGATGTGTACATAATAAAGTGCCTTTTTGAGTTACTTTTGGATTTCTTTCTTCTCAAACCAGTTGGGGCATTCTCCTTTCAATTTTGTTCACAAAACTGACGGTCATCTGGGATTTTCTCTTTGCAGACCATTCTCTGGAAATCCTAGATATGGTTGTGCATTGTAATGTAGATCATCAGTTTAAACCTTTAAAAACTTAAAACTGACTTTTTTCTTCATTCTGCGGGTTGGTTTGAACTCCAGCAACTAAACTGATTATATGTACTGTGGCTCCCATATGACTTATTAAGATCATTACACTGCAACAAGCAGCTAAAAAGTGTACAGTAGTGATTTTACATTGAATAGCCTGGGTTTTATCTATAAAGCAACATCGCAAGATCTAAATGAATCATATCCGAAACATACAGTAATTAGACATTACTACATATTTGACTGCTGCATTGTTTGATTGTGATCAACTTAACAGTATCCACCTAGATGTGTTTCTTCTGCTTTAATATGACACACAGTGAGTTTCCCCAGTTAACTGCAGACTTTTCTGTGACTAAAATTTTCCTTTTGAGAAACACCTGTAGCCCAGGCCAACACCACACACACACATCACACACAATCCCACAGAGACACACACTCACACAACACATACACACAATCACACACAGACACACACCGCTGCAGGCTCACCCAGTGCTCTACAAATCCAAAGATAATATTTACCACAACCAGGCCTTTTCCTACACACTGCAGGGCAAGAGCTGAAAATATACCCAGCCATTGTGGTTCTTTCTGAAAATACCTCCTGAAGACTACTCCCTGTGTGTATGATGACAGGACATTCATTTCAACATCTAACTGTAGGTTCTCCACTAACCCTATGGCGATCGCATATCATTTAGTGCTATTTCGAATCATCACGTGTGACTGTATTTACATTTTCACTGTTTTCACTTGAAATAGACAGTAGGCTACAAACAGGTGTCATATAGTGTGAGTATCTATCTCACCTTTGTGACTTAAGCCCCATTGCCTTGGCTTCTACTTCTTAACTACAGTATCTTTACCTGGTTAAGCTTCATACTACGGATTAGCAAAAGAAAGAACATACCTAACCTTAAAAGATTCATAGAAGTGGACTTCTAACTGCAGCTAGACTAAACTGCCAAAAACATTTGCACAGTACTGTATTTTAGATAAGATTTCTATTTTAAGGCATAACAAAAAAATGTGATAATGTGATATCTTAGCTGTGAACACACCCATGTAAAACATAGATGCTAAATAACTGTGACTAAGCAGGCTCTATAATACATAAATTGCTACTGGCCTAATTTTACTACCCAATGGGGAGCATCCACCAAAGGCATATGGTCTTTAATCTTGCTTTGTGTTTGAAAAATAATTTGCATAAGCTTTTTAAAATACATTTTCATACTGTCATTATGGACTACCCGAACTTGATAACCTAAAAAATAGCAACACAAAAGTGGACCCCTGGACAAAGACCACCTCCCAGTAGCAGATAGACCTACTAAGCAGATAATCCCTAGAGGAGATTTTAGTTCTTTATGTCTAGATGGTGAGTAGCACAGGGCAGATTAAAGAAGGATTAGTTATGACAACCATTGTTTGTTTACTGAGGGCAGTACATAGAGCAACAGGGCAATAACAGAGACCCAATTATACTGTAGTTAGTGACATTTCCAATGGTAAAAGATTTTAACCGACCCCGTGCAAATTACTCAGAAGCTGGCCCCAATAATATTCCTTCATTATTCAGGAGATGTGGGTAACTGGAGCCTATGCGAGAAACTATGGGCTTGTCAATGTGGCAGTATAAATTAGCCATACAGTATACATAGGCATACACATATAGGTAACAGTTAATGTCATAGAGGCCAACTAAAATGACTGGCAGGAAACATAGTGGCTAGTTGGTTGCAGGGCTGACACAAAGTCACAAAGACAAACAACTGTTTAACTCACGCATTCATCTGATATTGGAAACTTGGCATCCCTAATTTTTATTTTACACATGAAAGAAAACAGGCCAGATCCTCAAACAAAACCCACTATAACACAATGAGGATGTGCAAACTCCACTACAGTATTGTCAGCTGGGCCAATATTCAAACACACAGCCTAACTATAAAGCTGCCCCATGACAAGAATAGTCAAAGCAATTTTTAAAAACACATGTGAAACAAGAAACATGAAACAAAACTAAAAGCAAATGGCAATAAGAGAAGGGGCATTATTTTCTTTACACAGCGCAGCAAGTCAAAGGGAAATGTGGGTTCATCTAAAATGGCACAATAGTACATGTCAGTAGCACAACATATAAAGGAAAACTACCGGTTGAGTAAAATGAACTTTCAAAACCACTTAGTACATTAAACTTCCCCTCTGCGTCAAGTCCCTGTTTCTGTTCTGACATAAGGTGTTTTCAAAAATTCTGTTTAAGATGCATTTGCTTTTGTTTGCTGTGCACCAGTCGCTGTTTGGTGAAAGATGATTATGAACACAGCATGAGTGGCAGATGGCTTCAGCAATGCCATAACTAACCACTAACCCCTACTGCTCTATTTTCTTTTGCAAAAAGTGAAGCCCAAATCTAACCAAATGAATACATCCACTGGCCACTTTATTAGGTAGGCCTTGTGGCACGCAGCGTGGTCTTCTGTTACTGTAGTTGTAATCTTATACATTCAGAAATCTGCAGACCTTGATGTAACAAGTGTTTATCTGAGCTCATTTTGCCGTCTAATTTTACAAACCATTCTCAAATTTCTGGCACCAAAAATGCATTTTCGCCCACAGAACTGCCATTCATTGAATATTGTATCTTATTCAAATCAAGGTCTGTAAACCCTAGTTGTATGTACAGTATGTAGTACAAGAATGTTCCACCAAACGGTAACACAAATGCTATGTTCTTCTAAGTCACTTTTAATATGCCTTTCTTCTTTATTTTGATGGTTGGTTTTATCTTCAGCAGGCTTGTCCTTTTTTGTGTGACCTTTTGGCTAATTTTAACTCATAACATCTCGACATTTCAATAGGTCTACCTAATAAAGTAGCCAGCTGACAACTACCATTTTTCTAGTGTCTACCCACTTCACCCATCACCAACCAAAAGCTCTTAAACCAAGACCTGAATCCTGCTTCAACATCTGCACTGATGTTTATCCATCTGCCCACACAGGATGGACTTTATTGTCTACAATGGCATTTTGGAAACTAAACTCAGCTACAAAGCATTTTAGTCTGAATGATGGAAAAACAAAGGCAAGAAAACAAGCATCATTATATGTTTCAATTGGCTTAACCTAAGCTTTGTAAGCCAAGGACAAGGACAGACCTGATATTTAAGCAGTAATTGTTAAGTATGTCTCAAAAATCTATAAACAAGACAGTGTTTAGTCTAGATTCAGCAAAGTGTGTGAGTTGAGTGGATCTTCCCATGCAGCATTAGTGGTGGGTCTGGTGACAATATGGGGTTAGTGATAGACTGAGGTAAAATAGGAGATTATAGCTGGCAGTTTGCATAATCAAGCATCACTCAGGCATCAACAAGTCTACTTTCAATTGAGCCAGTAAGTCAAATGAAAGACTACCATTCCTATTTGTTAACTTGATCCCTGTTTCACGGTTTCTTGAATAAAACAAAGTGATAAGCATAGTGGAGCTATGGCTCATTTATCTTGAAAGAGTCACCCTT
>JAVQKG010406840.1:0-10464 GCA_036025885.1 Hypseleotris bucephala | reverse complement strand
AATGCTAGAAAGTCATCACATGAAATTTGTATTACAAATCCTAAAGCATAAGTTACACCGGGCAAGAATCTGTTGCTAGATCCTTATTCTTGTTCATTTTTTTGCCACTTTGTAAAAAGTTTCCATTCCTTTATTTAATTGAGATAATTTCTGAATAGTAAATGGAGCAAACTTTGCAAACCATTATACATTGTTAGCTGCAGTCTGGTTGCTAAAAGATTCCAGGTTTTAAGCTACCTTCGCAACCTTGGATCAACCTAGCCTTACCCCCTTACATAGCAGTTATCATAAACTCGGCCCATGCACAGAAGGAAGGTCCATTGAAAAGCCTTATTTAAACCATGCTTGGCCCAGGGGCGCACTTGCTAACACCGGAATCTCTCCAACTCGTGTTCTGAAAGAGCCAGGCCTTTGTGTCCTGTCCAGATGAGCGTCCGTCTGTCTGGAAGTCTGGCTGTCTCCTCCCGCTAAATTCCCTGAGGACTTTGTTTAGTTTTTTTTCCAAGTCCACACAGATGTTCCTGGCTGTCTGCTGCGCGGCATTCAGCTGAACAAAGACGTGTTGGTTTCGAAATATGGAGGGGTAAGGGGTATCATGCTAAGACTGCCCAAGGGTTGCTATATGGTCAATAAACTAGTGGTGGTGGCTATCTAAGTGCTCATAAACCGGGTTATTGCAAAGTTATATGAGAATCTTCAAGTTAGTTTATTGAGAGGGCAAAGATAAGACTTGTTGAGAAAATTGTCGGGCCATTTACAACCACTTTTGCTTGCCCTCTATGTAACTGGAGGGAGATAAAAAGTCTAAGGGCTAAAGATTAAGAAGATGTAGGAGTTTTTGGGACTCAAGAAAAGATTTTGAAAAGATAACTTGAGTATACCATAAGGTTTAACTAATTTCTGCAATAAAAAGTCAAATCAATCCAAGAAAGACAATTGTCTACATATCAAACAACCTCGGTATCCATAGTTGCCCTGGGCCAGACAAACTGACTTCCACCACCACACTCACAAACACTTGCAAGCAAAGTGCGATAGGTGTATTGCTTGAGGATATGTCTGCGGTAGTTGTTACGTGTTGCTGTGTGTTAAGAGAATTGGTTGGTCTAAATTGCCCCTGATGAATGATTGTGAGTGAATTATTGTCTGGCTCCATAACTAGCTGCTAACTAGCTATTTACAGAATGTTCCCCGCCTCAGGCTCATAGTTGAGATGCACTCCAGTCACCTTATGAATGAATATACCATATATATACATACTACTGACTAACGTAGATACCTTGACCTTAGTACCTCCTTAGTACCTTGTGCATTTGTTTACTGCTTACATTCCTGGATGACTGTATCTCCTCTCAAATGAGCTCATTCCGTACAGCTGCAGCCATGACTCGGACTTGGACGGGACTCAGTGCGGAAAATTGAAGGCCTTTCTAAGATAATGAGGATTCTGTATAGCTGTTCCCTGGTCCCAATAACAGACTATGGACTCCATTAAGGCGGAAAAAAAACCTTTGTCCTTCTGACGGCCGGCTTCCATGTTACAAGAGGCAGATCTTGGCTCAGCGGCGACCAATTAAGTGCTTAAAGGGTTGACTGTGGAATTTGTAGCTGTCAGTAGGTGAGGGGGCTTGGGGTTAGCCTGACTTTGATCTAAGCCTGAGGTGACTAGAGGGAAAAAGCAGTAGGAAGAGCAAAGGTGGGTAGAGTAGCAAATACTTCAAAATAATGTTGCTCAAGTAAAAGTAAAAAGTTAATAGCCACTCAAAGATGCTTTATTCATTCACTCCATACACTGGTGGTGGTAAACTACTTATGTAGCCACAAAAAAAATCGGTATATCCTTTTTAGGTATGGTGTAGGACTTGGTGTGTGGGCGAAAATTTACAAGTCGTGCTTTCCTATGGTTTATACGTGTGTGTATACAGTCCAGCTGGGAAAGTGCTTATAGAGGATGTCGGTGAAGAGGATATTATTGGTTTTTCATTACTTTCTGGGTTTTTCTAAAGGGCATCGAAGTGGGGAAGACCAAATGGGCGATCGGAGGGGGTCCCAGGTCAAAAGGGGTGCCCCAGAAATATTGTTTATTTGTAGATCATTTCGGAAAGTCTCATAAGTTTGTGTTTTTTAGAAAATGGATACCTCATCTTTCTATTAATACTCATGACCACTCAACTTGTAGTAACGTACTGGTTAGAAGGATGTTTGAAAATGTGATTGGGATATTTAGACACATTTTGACATAAGTTAAAGTTGAGCTTGAAGCAGCCAATTTGGCCATAGAATCTAGATTGGAGACACCTTTTTGTTTGTGGGTTGGAAGCACACAAAAAATAAAAAAAAAATGTTTGGCCTAGATTGTATACCAGATGCCCTTTCTGATTTAACCCTCAATCATTTATCCAAGCTTGGGACTGATTGTTTTTGCTTCTTGCCTGGGAATCAAAACTTTGACAACACACATCCTAATTGGAAAAACTCAGAATCTTTTTATTGTATATGGGAAACTTTATAGCTTGCCAATTTTCTGCATAGCTATTAACAATAGTCCAAAACTGACCATGCATTTTTACATTTTTGAATGTAAGATGAAAAATCTTTTTAATGCTATACCCAGATGTCCTCAGTTGGCATAGTTTCTTAGTTTCACCTGGGTCAAATGAAAAAAAGAGTTACAAAAGATCTGTACAACAATTAATCGATTTATTGGACAGATTAACTCTTTAGCAAAATAATTGTTATTTGCAGTCCCAATCCTTTTAGATAGTTTGTCCTAAAACAAAATCTTCAAATATACTTACGTCCCTCCAAATCAGAATTAGACTTCTTTTTTCTATGTACAATTGACTATCACAAAGTACATCTATGCTAGTCCTTGGATTACTTCGCGCTCTGGTAATAAAAATCTACTTCATCTTTCAACGCTGGAAATCGATGCAAATTACCACTCGATGGTATCAGCGGCTGGCCCTTATGTAGATCTAACACAGACTTCCATCTTGTCAGGACGCGGTGCATGGCAGATGTAAACACGGGAGATGAAAAGGTCTTGATGGAAAGGTGCAGACAGAATAGTGTGTGTGTTTGGAGATATTAATACCAGGGTTTTGGCAGGGCTGGGTTAATGAATGGGAAGGTCATTGTGCTGGCTGATGTGTCCCGATAATGTGGTTGTAAAGAATGCTGGGAGATGAGGAGATTGGGTCTAAGGAAGCGTGCAATCAAATATAATGTAAGACAGGAATTTGGATTTGTAATGGTGGTATTGTATAAGTCGAACGTCAGACTTTGGAACTTTGTAGTGTGCAATGGATGACCGTATAGAACATGATGTCAATGAAGTTATAGGTTATTACAGTAAACAAACAAAAAAAACTTGACTTGAGAATCAAAAAACAAAGTTATTGTGTGGATGTGGTAACACTCTAAGAAATTACTTAGGATGTGCCAGTATATTCATTTGAATTGCAATGAAAGTATTACTTTAGATTAAATGAACTGTACTAACTAACCCCAAACGTATTTTTAGTAAACACATTTTTAGCAAACATGAGTTCTTAGAGTTTAGTAGATTTGAAGACCTTTTTTGTTCTTTTGTAAGTCTTTTGCTTAAGAAATAAAACATGATACTTTTTTTTTTTTACTTAATGAGCATGAACTTTAAGAATTAGACTCTACGCACATAAACTAAATTGAACAGAACCTAAATGCGTACAATCAAATACCTACACCTTCTAAGTGTTTCAAACTAATTATATTTTTAATTGGGAAGAACAAATTGGGAAGTCCATAATGTTTGTGCAGCCTTGTTGTGTTGGATCTGCGTGTTTTCTCTGTGCAACTGGAGATCCCTTCCATCATCTCAATAGATCCATGTTTGGTTGAAAGATTGAATGTGTGAGTGTATGTATCTATGTTCCACCCTTGCCACAATTGTTCCAGCTATATCTAATCACGATTCTTCTGTGGTAGCAAAGTATTCCAAATTTTCCTAAATCGTTGTTTTCCTTGTGTTTTGCAGTTCTACGTGACGATTTCCGACAGAACCCTGCAGATGTGATAGTAGCGGCAGGAGAACCAGCAGTTTTGGAATGTCAGCCTCCGCGCGGACATCCAGAACCTACTATATCCTGGAAAAAAGACGGAGTCAATATCGATGACCGAGATGAACGAATCACGGTAAGGGCTTTCCGCTTATGTTTATTGCAAACATAAACAAGACTTTGACAACTTAAAGCTACACTACCTGATTTATTTTTCCTCGTATTTTTGCAAAGATAATTATTTAGTTTCCTAGTACAGCATAAGAGAAGTCATCTGAGAAAAAAAATTTGACTTTGAGGTCACCTGTGGGCTGTATTATAAGGGGTTTTTGTGTTAGAGTGAGGGAAGGAACTGTAACCAATCACATGCTTTTATAGGACAGGAGCACTCTGATTGGTCGATACATCCTTTATCTATCCAGAACTAAAATCTATCAGGAATAATGTGAATGACTAATTGTTTTATTTCAAAATTCACAGTTTATTCACAGTATTTTTATTTTTTATTTTAAAGAATTAAAAGCCAACTCCAGCCAACCTCTATTGTGTGATTCTCATACCTCCCGGTTTGTGTACATTATCCCTGGTTTGTGTGAGACTGTGATAGAGGGTCACAAAGGAGAGGAATTAGAAAAGGGCAGTTTCATTCAAATTCATTTTTCTTTTTGACACATCACCTTCACAGTCACAAAATTGGGTAGTGCAGCCTTAAAATCCCATACATTCAATGGTGGAGAGTGCAGAAATAATTGTAGGCAGAGAAAGGTAGCGGAGATAGATGTTTTGACAATGTCTGTTTTGAACTGATCATTACCTGCACTGTCATGTACATATTAATTTTTGTAATTCAGTATATAATCTACAGCTGGGGTGCCCAAACTTTTTTCATTGAGGGCCACATTGTCAAAAAATAATACCAAGGAGGGTCAATCGCTGCAATAATCGATTTCACTTCACCAAATGTCCCTTGAATTGTATGTGTTTTTTTGACACATGTTGTATTTTCATATTATAACCACACATATAAAATATAAGATTTCTTGTTACACATTGAATCCTTCTTTTTTTTAGTTGGATTATGAAGTAAAAAACACAATTTCAGGCAATTGAGAAGAAAGGCTGAGGACCACAAAAAATTGCTTTAAGGGCCGCATTTTGCTCCCGGGCCGTAGTTTGGACATCCCTGATCTACAGCTTATTTATCACTAGTCACTTTACTGTCACTTTAACACCCCCTGCTGGTTATGTGTTTCATTTTATGCTAACAAAAGCAAATACGAATCATGCAACATATTCATACATATAGGCAAGTTGGGTGAATTGTCTTGCTGAAGGACACAGCGGGAGTATGCACTGGTTGGAACATGAATTGAACCACCAACCTTCTAGCTACCTGCCCTATCCTCTGAGTGACAGTCATCTCAGGATCAAACAAGGACTAAATCAGGTCTAGGACCATACAAGGACTAAATCAGGTCTCAATCAGCTAATCATCAACTAAAATCCAAATTTTTGGAGTCATGAAATTAGATTGTATTTGAGAAGATGACACAGAATATAAGTTTAGAAGTAGGCAAACATTTCACTGTAGCAAAGTTGCATAGGCAGTTTGTTTAGAAATCTTTCCCTCTACCTGGGTATTTGCAAAAACCTCTGATTAGTTTGCCTCATTATTCACAAATAGCAATTAGCCCAAGCTAGCGCAGCTCATTTCGGAGGCACACACTGTAATGACTGGGGTATGGAACCACTCCTGGCCCATTACCAGCAGCAGAGCATTGATTAGAGAGAGTCTTCTGAAGAAAATCAACCAGAGAGAGAGAGAGGGGGGAGAGACCTGGATCAAAGACAAGGGCTGGTAGAAACTAAACAAGCACGCAAAGTTTCATTTACACCAAATAACACAGTATTAAGGTTTAATTAAAGAAAATGGAGATGGACCAGTAGGTAGTCAAGTAGGAGTCTTGACCAGCTTTCATCTAAGCACTTATTTATGTGGTTTTAAACAGGGCTCAATATTAGCAATAGCCAACAAGCTGAATGCAGTTAGATTTGTGAACTGTAAAATGTCATATGCCACATCAGTGAAATAAGTTGTTCTAAATATATTTTTTTATTTGTTTTAAGATAACAATGCGAGCTTTGAAACTACAACTTACACTTCTTTGTTATCGTGACAAAATGTTGTGAGTTAGGACAAAGATCTTTAGTGAGTTGTAACAATGTAAAACTGGAACCTGAACTTAAGTAGTGTAAGTTCATCATCACCAATCATCAATGGACATAAGGTTGGTAGTTTGATCCCAGTTCATAATGCTGTTTTGTCTCTAGGGGCAAGACACCTATGGATTTTTTTGTGTTTGTTAGTGGTCCAGAATCACTTCTACATCAGTATACCTCAGGTCAATTGTGGCACTTGAGGTAGCTCGCCACAAACTATAGTGAATGAATAAAGAACTTAAATGTGTAGTCCGGATGTTTCCTCTATAGAACCATCAGATTACACTTTGTAGGTTACCGCTTTGACCTATAGCTGTCAAGTTTTACTTCAGTCCCTCCCCTGTAACACCAAATCAGATTACCAACTTTCTGTCATAGAACCGGGTCATTTTAAAGCACTATTCATACATTTTAGGACACCTTTTGGACTCCAGCTTCTATTGTAAATTTGAATCCAGTTGAATCTATTTTCTACTTCTTAACCCACTGTCCAAATGACGACTCTACTATAATTAATCACTAGCAGGAAGAGCCTGTTAGTCGCGCTTGATTATCCTATTTCGATTTGTGCTGTAGGGTAAAAGTCTTGACTCAGCACTCTGCAGGTATAAGGAAGGTACCACTTATTCTGGGCACTATTTCCATAATCTATCTGCAAGGAAGGCTTAAGCTTGTGGCAAAATCCTCAAATGCTGACTGTGGCTAACTTCATATGCAGCACGGTCACGGAAAATCCACCCCACATAATAAATACAAGCTCCTAATGAAGATGTTCCACTCCAAGGCCTTCAGAATGGAGCTGAAATCTAAAGCCTAGTAGTTGTGTAGTCAATGGATTTTCATAACCAAGGAAAGATTTATTGCTTGTGGCTATCACCGGCACAATACTGTACTCTGCTGGGCTTAGAAGGTTTAATGTAGAGGTGTCCAAAGTCTGGCTCAGGGGTCAAGTAGGTCCCGTAAAGCAATATTTGGTGGACCACATGCTTACGTTTTTAATTGCGGCAAATTGTCTTTAAACTAGACGTGGCGAAAGAAAGCATTCAGTGTGTAACAAGATCTCTTTCCACTTTTTTGAAGGTTGGAATATAGAAGGACATTAAGCGATAATTTTGGTGAAGCGAAATTGAATCACCTGATTGATTGGTCCTCCACGGTACTCATTTTTGACAATGTGACCCTCAGAGAAAAAAGATTTGGACAGCCCTGCTTTAAAGGGTAAATAGTATGCATTTTTAAGCTTATGGAATTGCATTTGTTTGCCACTAGATTACTATGTAGGTTTTACAGCTTAAAATATGCAGCATTGAATGCAATTTTGCATTTTTTTTCTCTACTGAAAAGCTCAGAAAAGGTAGATGACTTATTAAGGCCCCCTTCACCCCTGCTAGTCACACCCTCTTTACAAATACAGCAAGTACAAATAATAAGAAGTACAGTTGCAAGATCTAACTACATAGAAAGGTTACCTACATGAATTTTAACCAGTTGATTTTGACCTGGTTTATGTCTTAGTAATATCTGGCTTAGAACTGGTATAGACCTCTTGAAATACTCGTTAAATCATAAATTAGACCTAGATTAGACCTTGTTTAGACCAGATTTAGTCTTTAGTTAGACCTCATAAAATCCATGTTCGGGCCTAGTTTTGTCCTGTTCAAATCCTTTTAGACCTTCCATTTTAGTCCAGTAAAAAAGTTGCTTGGATAGACAAATATTTTTTTCTGTGGTATAAAGTTTGAGAATTGCTGATCAAGTAGTTTTCCCCAATAATTTTGATTGAAGTATTGTTTTCTGCAGTGCTTAGAAGGTTGAGTGCACAAAGCAAGGATACTTTCAACACTACTTTTTCCTACACAGGAGATTACAAGTCCGTGTTTGGAGGGCAGGCAGGATAATTGACAGAAATAGGCGGGTAATCTAGTTTAAGCTGAATCAAATTATATCTCTGCCTGGCTTTAGTCACTCACTGATAAGCATGAAATGCCTACACCAAGTCATGAAGTGTAGTACAAGAGGAATTTGCTTATGTCTTGTGGTCTGGACATATGGGAGAAATAATGTTGAAGTAGATACAGGAACTAAATTGTTTGGGTTAGTCATATCCCGGCCGAGCCCCCAGGAAAAAATAAATAAATAAAAAAATAAAAATGAATGAGCATGTTTTAAAAATGAATCAAAAATTGAGGTTAGCACCATTTTTTGTATCACACTTAGGAATACCAACTTTCATTCATTGTCTTCCACTTATCTCTTATACTGTATGTAGTGGGTAGATTGGAACTCTGGAACTATGGGCCTTAGGCAAGTACACAATTCACTATGAAATAACATGCTAATTATTCACTCACCTTTTGGCTATAACTGATATCAATATTTTCTATAAAATATTTAATTTGACTATTACCATTCACAGAAGAAAGATATTAAACAGCTATGCTAAAGGTAGTATTTAAAATTAGCATTGCTAGCTTCCTAAATGATGTTTCTACTTTTAACTCAGATACAGTTTGTAATGTTTGAAAATGGTGCAGTGTTTGGTCTAACTTAAGTGCATCAAATTAAGTCAAGATGTTTTAAGGACATCACAAATTTTTCCTTCTCGCTTCCACATGTTCCTAAATATTCTTCAACCTTTTTTTGGCTCTAGTGCACACCCCCCACATGCACTCTGAAGTGGGGGCTCCCGCTGGACATGTGATTGGGTGCAGCCATGGGTGAAATCCCCGGAGTACAGCCTGTAAACACTCACAAACTAAAGTTGTAGCCTGTGGCAGAATGGTTAGCCCTGCGGAGCTAATGCTAAATCTATGTTTAAACCAGCCTCATGGAGTGACTGTTCTATTAGTGATTAAATATAAAAGTGAATTGTGGTCAGTGTCAGCCCTGCGACTAACTAGCTATTGTCCTGGGTAAATTTAAATAGTTGTCTGTGTATGTCAGCCCTACAACTAACTATGTAGCTAATGTCTTGGGTAAATTAGTCCGAGTTGTAGCTTGTAGCAGAATGGTTAGCCCTGCTGTGAGCTAATGCTAAGTTTATGTTGAAACCAGCTGGTATTGCTCACTGTAAACTTCCCGGCAAGCACACAGCCTCCTGGAGTGACTGTTCCCAAATCACCACTTTAGAAGGAGCTGGAGACGTCATGTTTGATAGTGAAGGGTCTGTAAGCAATTGTGGTGACAGGGTCTGGTTGGAGTCCAGTGGAGGGCATGACAGCTGAGGGCAAATGCATGTTTATTGGAGTGTAGCATTGTTACATGTCACTTTATGAGGCTATGGTTATTGTGAACTGTATTAGGGAGGCGGCAGTGGTGCAGTGAGTATTAGTTTACCACCACCAGTATGACTGTGGAGTGAATGAATAATGGACTTAATTGCAAAGAGCTTTGGATAGGCTATATCGAAAGGCACTGTATTAGAGTATATTGTCCCCAAGGACATTTGTTCCCAACATTTGACACATTCTTTATTTCAGCAAAGTCAACCTGTCAGGAGCATGATATCTAGATCATAGTGTCAGGATCCTGGTCAGGACTACCTAAAATGTTTTAGGCATGCTTTGACAATATCTGGCTGGACCCAAAGTAGGTTGCCAAATATTTTACAGGCCCAAAATATAAAAATAGAGAAAACGGTTCTTGATACGTATGTAGGCTACATAATCATTATTGGAAGGACAATAATTTGTGTAAGAAAGTGTAAAAAAAACAACTCTATCATTATTAAATCCCCAAAACACCAGAACTAATTTTGTCAAGAAAAATCTCAACAGTGCTACCAGGAAGTTGGTTGACCATTGTAAACAGTGTATTAGTATAAGTCAGTTCAAAGGGCTATTTTATCACATGGATAACTCTTAAGGCGAGACACTGCAGGTAAAACTCAATTTTTTCCGTTTTGGGATTATTGACAAGATTTGTCTCTTAACGGGGAATATTTAACTAAGAAAGAAAGAAAATGTCCCATCTACATTTTAAAGTGCTCATATTATAACATTTATTTATCCCGCATCATAGACTTGTATGGTAAATTCTAAATTCGAAGGCCGTTTTCTCAAAATGTGTTTTTCCTACACTCTGGGGTAAACATCTCTATTCAAAGTCACACCTACAAGGACCAGATTTTCAGTCTTGTACTTAATAAGATTTTGAAACTTTTTACACAAGGATTTGCTGATATCTAATTACTATATTGATTTAT
>JAVQKG010406684.1:0-10757 GCA_036025885.1 Hypseleotris bucephala | reverse complement strand
GATAAAAACATTTACACAATATATTCATTGTTTGTTTTCATTGTGATAACAATATTATTGCTAATTACATTAATATAGTAATAATTACATAATGTGATTTAGTGGTATGTTTAAAGACCGTACAGGCACACCTTATGTTATTAGTTTTTTCTTAATGTTTTTTATGGCTACTTGTTCTACAAGTGTGTAGATAAAAGGATTGTTATTTTGTTCTATGTTACACACTGTCCTCACAAAACAAATATTTTAAATCTGCATTATTGTTTTCTAATAAAGTTGTCCACAGTAATCTATGTTTATCTATGTTTGTCAACTCCAGTTCATCAGAATCATTAGACGTTTCAGAAACATCAAAGATGTTATTAATATCAGGAAGAAGATTTTAGTTTATCCTACCCCTTTTTATTATTGTTTATGCCCCACCTGGCATCCAGTGCCAGCAGTTGGTTGATAGAAAAGACAAATAAGGCATCCTTAATGGAGGCAAATAGTGGAAACATGTTTCATCAGAAGTGATTACTACTAATTAAGCTGTTTTCACAGCTGGCTGCCCTGCTTTAATATGTGCTTACATCACAAGAGCAGAGTTTGAGAGCTGTGAGGAATCATTTGGAGTCAGTTAATATTGCATTGTTCTTTTGAGTTGTTAGTTGGATTTTTGCTTTGTGTATTTATGCAGAGAACAGACGCATAAGGAGCTATAAGAAGTGTCTAGACCTGTGTGTAGTGTGTGCATTCAGCGTAGTGTCGCCTGTCCCACAGACAGACACATGAGTGATTGTACTTGTCCGCTTTGTGTGGCCTCAGCTTAGAGCACATCAAAGAGATGCAGGTTTCCGGGGGAGCCACTGTTGTTCACTGGGGCTCACTCATGTTTTTCTTTCCTACAAAGCTGTTAACAGCCCATAATCCTCCTCTCTTCACTACCCACAATCTCTCACTTGGGCACTGCCATGTAGCCTTTCCCCTCACACCCTGGTGGGCAACAGAGAGGTGGTGTACAGTGGCAGCCCACCAAAGATGAAGTGGTGAGATTTAAGATTTAAACTCAACTTATGTAAGAATTTTGCCATTACATGTCAGTGTCCATAACAGTTAACATCTGATTTTGCTCTGTGCGTTCTTCAGACTTTTTGCCTTTTGAGAAATTTGATCAATCACATTTGGACGAATTTGACTGAGCTGTAAGAAGGTGTACTTTGTGGGGTTTTTCATAGTGGATTGTTTTGTTCTGTATGGCCAGACCAGGCGTGAGGTCTCTTAAGTACCACTGTGCTACTTTCTGCCACAGCGGGGGTAAAAAATGTACGCTCTGTGTAAGAACTTTTTTTTCTAGCTATTTAAGAGAATTGTATTCCCCCTCTAGTCTATGTTCAAGAAGATCAAAGACACACATGATTTGGATGTGTCTGAGTCAAAGAGAAAACTTTAATTGAAATAAAAAGAGCTTTGCGACTGACTCAGGTTAAAAGACTGGCTCATCTTGTAGAACCACATACTATACTATACTTCTATATTAATTGTGTAATAATTATATACACTGTAAAAAGTTATTTCCATAATTAGTTTTTCACAAACAGTGAGTTTTTTTTACTTCAAGTCACACACTCAGCTGTACTAACAAAATGTGGTGAATTATAGCATGAAAAATAGCAATAAAAGGTCTTCAGCAAGTTTAAACAATTTCAAGGCAGCAAGGGCCTACATTTTTTAAGTTCAACACAGTTTCTGCCTTAAAGTTTCAAGTTGTTTAAACTGTTCTTTACACTATCTTTTTTCTATGCTATAATTCATCACATTTTGTCTGTACAGTTGTAATGAAAAACTTACATGGTTATGAAAAACAAATTATAGATTTAACTTCACTCCTTAATTTGACATATGACTTTTTACAGTATAGGGCAATTTTCATTACATTTTCATGAAGACAATATGTGTTGAGGTAAAACAATATCTTTATCCTCTCCTTTTTAAAACTTAACAACCTTTCAGTATTTGTTGTGCTATTTCCAAAGAATAAATATTGTGACATGAACCACAATGATTGCTATAATTAATATAGGTACATATGCATTCAAATGTTGACACCACGTTTGTTAAAGTTCTGTACTCCAATAACTATGGGTTCCAACTGCTCCAGGGTTAGATATTCTTGCCCAGCCTGTGTAAAATGCATGTTTAATCTTCTGTGATGGCATCGCACATGCACATGGTAGGACATTTTCCCCTCACCCTGAACCAGCCGCTGAGAAGTGTAGCTGTCATATTAAACCTGTGTGCTCACTCGGTTAGCTCGCTGCACACTCTGGGGCGCCCCTGTTTGTCTACACCACTGTTCCGGTTCAGTAGAGTAGCAACAAGGAGACACGACTGTGTGCATTCCTGTCAAGAAGTCCTCCGCTGATCCAGTAAACCATCTTTATTCACACACACACAAACCCAGCCTTTGCCTCTGAGTAGTGTGAGTCTGCCCCAGTGCTGGAGGCATGCTGGCTGCTCTTACCTACTGTGGTTTCCCCTCATTGCCTTAATTAATAAGTCTGAAGTCCTAATAAGGTCCCCTGATTATGGCAGCGATGACTGCTCTAGTTAAATAGCATTAGTAAATGAATAATATAGCATTGTGTGGCAGTTAGGAGGTTAATAAGGACAGTCTTTGAGGTTCGAGGTGATTGCACTTCAATGTGAGATTTCTGCTGAGTGTGCGGGAAAACACATCAATCGGCCGCAGCGCTAGGCTCTTTGTTGGGGTGAGATGTTCCTCTTCTTCCCAATAGAGGGCATTGTTGTTTAACTAAGTGTTCATGACAGTCTTTGTCTGTCCATGATCAGTATATTCTCTTTTGTTGCGCTCTTTCACTTTTATTTCTTCCTATTGAGAGAGTGTTTGTGCTACTAATCTGTTAATAGATGTTTAGGTTTTGTGAATGCTTGTTATGTGCAATAACTCAAAACCTCCATAACATGTATTTAATATACAGTAGTAGAAAGTAATTTGTCAGTCAATAAAAATGTTTTGCTACTCAAAAAGTAAAAATGGGCAGTTCTAGGCTTTTTTGAGTTTAATCAGTTAATAGAACTTTAAATAAACGGAAACATGCACATATATCATATGTGCATGTCATATATAAATATATATTTTTTAGAATTGATATATAGCTTTGTCTGTGAGTGTTTCTCATTGTGGAATCAGAAGACTGTAGATATAGATGTCTTTTCTTGCACAAAAGAATTTAAACAGCATGCAAACATGCAAACATTGTCTGAGAATACAGAAGCAGCTTGAAATTACACAAAATAAGACCATATATAATCCTAAAAGTCACAATATCCATTTTACTACCTTTTTTCACAGGGTATTTTTTCCTAATTATTTTTATGACTCATGTGACTCATGCCCTTTGTAAAGGACAGTGTGTTCTCACTACATCACTGGAGTTTGCATGCACAATCAGTCATATTGCTTAATGTGTATTGATCACTTAAGATCACATGAAAAGTTGAGAAAAGGGCACACTAATTATGATCAAAAATGAAATGTTGTGAGACAAGGATTTTAGCTTCTTTTTTATTTGTATTCATTTGTATATTTTATGATACCAGGGGAATAATGCGTGAACAACCGGGAGTATCCATATCACTACATTTAAAAAGAACAAAATTAATTGAGGCCCATTTAACACTTCGGACAAGCATTCAGTCAAATGGATGCCAATGTATTGATTTAGAAGAATGCACAAAAGAAAGGATTTAAATCTCGGCCAATAGCCATTACCGGCATATCTGAGGATAGACAGGTGATTGGCCATAGATCACTGATGGCAGGAAATCTATCTCTTCTTGCTCATTTCTTTTTTTATTCATCCATGTCCTCCACACAAGATGTTTTATGCTGGGCCTGAGACTGCTCCAAAATTCATACTGTACCCTTGTTTCTTACACTTGTGTTGTTCCATGTAGCCTGCTACTAGAGAAATAATGCTGGACTTGGAAATAGTTGTCCTTAACTTTTAGTGCATGATACTACTTTTTGAGGAATAGAATTATGATACAAAATTGCCGCTGCATTTTAAAAACTGTAAAGCCGATCCGACTTAAACTTTTGAGAAGTCTTTATAGTAATGCATTTGTAAATGACAACAGCCCGGATGTTATTTAGTCTTTAGGCACACTTTTTCCATATACCCCCGAGTTCAGCGTACAGTTGATACGTAATACAGAAGAAGGCATTTTATTGATTTTTGCAAGGGCTGAAGTAGTTTCTGATGGATAGATTGTTCCTGGGACCTATACACTTAAGTCCCACTCGTATGAAGCCACTTAGAGTATATACTTTGACATGTTGATAGCATATTGTCATTGGAAAAGATCAAATATGTTCATAAATGCATACCACACTTATTATGTTTCACAGCAAACAATTAGGTTGATTGTTTTAAGAACATAGCGGCAGGCGTTTACTGTTTATACAGTATAGATAATCATTTATCAGTGAAAAATGTGTGTGTTAAAAAAGTTTGGCTAAAATGTGAACTTTGTTGGGCCTGCTGTTTTCAGTGTCCAATGCGCTGACATTTTTATAAACAGAGACACCATATAAAACAACAGTCCTTCCAAATTGGTGTGAGGATGTCCAGAGGGGTTGGAACGTGAGCTTGGCTGCGGTCTGTGTTCTCAGGTGATGGATAGGATAGGGGAGTCAGTGGAGGGGTGGGCAAGCTTTGACCTTGGCTGTGGAACAGTAAGCGCTAGCTCAGATATCTCACATGATACCCATACATAGAGGCTCATTACGGAAGAGCCCCCTTATGCAAAGTGCACAGCTCAACACTGGCGGGCTGACAGGGGCTAGCCTAGCACTGCTGACCTAACAATAAGACAACAGGGCCATACCCATCCCCAAAAACACTGTACGGCGCACTGGCATCTAACCCCACCATGGACTTGTGACAACTTACTATACATACGAGTAAGCCTTTATGCAACATTTATTCCACTGCAGAGGTCATTACAAACATCACGTATTTTCAAACTTTGTGATTGTGTGTCTTATACCTTGTCTATAATTATTCCATTTTGTGATGTGTTTAAATCTTTGTGCATAGTCTATTAAAATTGAATAGTGTAGTCAAGTGGTCACACTGATAATTGTAAGTCATGGTCGCTGTGATATCGACAGCAGTGATTGACTCAGTCTCTCTTTAATAACGGCCCTACTGTAAATGTTTTTATCATCAGCCATTACACCAATGGACAATGACCCTACAAGCTTCATCACTTTTATTGTCTTCAAAAGGTAGGAGTCGTGTAGGATGGTACAGTACAATGTCCAGTCAAACATTTCTGTAGTAGAATTAATGGAGGAGAGTTCACACCTCCCACTCAAGAAATTCCAGTAAAACATGGAACATGTGATCTAGTATGTTTGTACCTTTAGATTTGAACGCAGTTGATGAGGACCCTTGTAAATGTAAGTTCCAACTCCAGCGGTTAAATTGCCTGTTTTGCATTCCCCCATATAAAAGATCCTTCCTCCCAACAATAGCTAGAATTGGAGGGGGTTACAGAAGGGGCTTGACTTGGTAGTTTTCAAGATGAACTAGGATAGTTGAGGAAAAAGTCTAGGAATTTCTGTTTGGACTGCTGCTGATATGTCCTGATAAAAAAGGTTAAAAATAGATTTATATATTGATATATGGATAAATTGATTGCTATTTGTAAACATCAAACATCAATCATTGACCGGACCTCTTTGTATTCTAAATAAATTGCCTGTATTTTTAAGTTAAGTATATTTGCCATTTATTTATTACATAAACTTTGCTACTTTGTGTGTGGATTGTTTAAGTGTATAGTCTGAAGTTATTTTTGACCTTGTAACTAGACAGTGTTCTTGATTAAAAAAAAATACAATGTCAAACTCATATGTAAACTGTCATACTTGTTTTGTTGTTGATACCATTTTTAAATTAATTGAAAACACAATGTAATTTTGAAATAGCCACTGGGCACATTGCTGAAACAGATGGTGAGTTAATTTCATTGTTGGTCTCTCAGATGATCAGACATTACTTTGTGTCAAAAGAGAAAGGTGCAGTATTCCATCTTAGCTTACAGAAAAAGACATTTACCTCCTGTGGGCCCATTGTGTTTGTGAGTGTCCAGTGGCTTGCTGGACAGACCTATCTGCTCCAGGGTAACCTCTTATCAGGGACATTGGCATATCTTGAGCAGGATGACATAATCAATAATCAGAACTGTTAATCAATGGTATTCTAAATAAGCATTGATTGGGCCTACAAGGTTAGCCAGCTTTATCGGTTTACATTAAGAACAGCAACACAATATACAAAGGCCTCTGACTGGGATGGGTCAGTTTAACCCTGTATACATGTCTTATAGAGTTGTAAGCCACAGTAGATTTTCTTTTTGTCTTTCTGTCTATGTATATGAAGTATTCTCATGGCAGCATTTATTTTTTCAACATGGCTAATGCTGGCCACTGTGTACAAGTATTCCTTCAACACTATTGTCATGCATAACCTCATTTGAATACAATGAAGCTCCAGATGCATCTCATTATCGACATGGCCAGGCACATAGAGGTCATTGATGAGTGTCACCTTTCACAAAATGACCATATCTCGTGGGACGCACTAGGGAGAACTGGGAGATACAACCCTTGTCTTAGCCACTGGGGTTATACATCTCCCTAATTACCAGGGACTGGAACACACTACCAGCTGTCTGCAGGTTAGCTGAAGATGACCCCTGAGAATATTTACAGTTTCTGCATTCACGTAAAATTAGTAGGTATTCTAAACATTTGTCAGCTGACTTGGTTTAGAGGTATAACTGGAGGATGCTTGCGAGTATGCATGCCTTAATTTTACACTTTTAAGCCTGCTTGCCATATTCCAGACTGCTAGTGTAAATGGCCCATAACAAAATCACTAGGAGCAAAGCGTGGAAAATTACTTAAAATAACCTTCACTTCTCTGCTCGCTACAACAAAGCTCACTTACATGGTTAGCGTGTTGCAAACATGAAAACTCCAACCATTTCTTTCCTTCCTCCAGTGGCAGTGGCTCAGTGCCAGAGACATAGTCAGAATTGGCTCCTGAGAGAAAGGCTTTTCAGCACTTACACCGACCACCTGCCATCACCCACTGTGTCTTTAGGAAACTTCCAACTGTAGCATCCCCGCACTAGACAGCTATTTAACTCTGCCCATAAGGAAAGAAAATATTAGCTTAAATTGACTCTATTGGCATGGACGTGATCTATTATTCATACAGCAAACTTTCACACATGGGTATATTCCTATTGCAAGTGCAGCAAATAGGTAGCAATCATTCTTCTTTCATCTCCTCCTCACACCAAACTCTGTGTATCAGTGCGGTCGCTTTGTCAATTCTCCACACACCTAATGTCTTCTTGCCTATCTGGCCCGCTCTCTCATTCTCTTTGTCCCATGTGAAAGCCCCCTGTCACCTCTGGCCCTCCCCATCTCCTCCCCCTCCACTTGGCTATTACAGGCAGCACTCCTCCCGCCCGGCCTTCCCCATGTATTACCATTAGAAGACATGCATCTTGGGAGCCACTGCACACTCCTCTGTGTTTTGATTAATATTTTAGCAGCCTCGGGGAGGAAATGGGTCTTCCTCTGAGCTAATCCGTTATGGGCTGGATGCTGGGAGCAGGGGAAGGAGAAGATGATAGAAGAGGAAGGTCAAGCTCTGCTGTTTTTATTTTCTGACACAAGTTGTTAAGACGTCCACCACAACCCAAATGTTTCTGGACTGGGAAAGTTACTTTGTCAAATTTATATAATTCTAAGCACCCTGCATTTGCTGAACCTAATCTTAATCTTATGTGCATTTGAAAAGGAACCACAATATATCATTTAAGGTTGAAAAAGGTGTGGAAAAAGACCTATTGTCCTTCTTGTCCTACTTGCAATACATCAGCTCTCTCTTTGTACATGATACTTCTATTTTACATATATATCTATATAGATATATAATGCAATGGTGAGACATATTTTTCAATGCAATTTTTAAACTTATAGCAGTTTGGTTATTGTGAGACATATGTTTTCTACTCAAAAATAGTCATGACCCTTTTCTACCTAGGTTCACTAGTTAGAGCTTTCTCAACAAAGTCTTTTAACATATGAGGACATGTCCCTCCAAAAGATCTGTGAATAATTTATTTACAATATTTAATTGATAGTGGAGACTTTGTGTAGTTGTAAGATGCTGTTTCACACTTTCCCTCTCATTGATTCTCACTCTCTTTTATTTATGTGTGTTTACTGTGCTGCTCGACTCAAGAACTGCCTATTGCTTTTATTGTCAAATGCAATGAAGGGAGCTTTTATCACCATTTGCCTGTGGGTCAAAGGTGAGAATGGTGACAAATGATCCAATGTTACAATGATGAACAGACTTTAAACTTCAAATGTGTGGTACTTCCACAGCATGGCTTTTGTACTAAAGAGACAACCTGTAAATTAATATAAATATGAACGTCTAAAGGAGAAGTTGTAAAAAGTCAAATACATAAAGATAATAAATAAGTGAAAGTTTACGATTCAACAAACTTCCCTGACATAGGATGACTACAAAAATTAACTGGTGTCATAATTAAATTAAAAATGATGACAAATATTAGCCTAAGCGTCATAATCACTTCTGCACATGTCGTTATTTGGTATTTCTTTCAGATAACACACTGTGACCTTGGCTCTGAATCATATGACACCCACTGGTGTTGACCAATATATGAATTATCCTGACTGTAATTGTTGAATTTATTCCTGTGGCGTTAGCATGTTGATTAAGTGCAGTATGGAGGTCGAGTGTTGGCAATTACTCACCATGTGTTGGGAGCAGCGGGCCATGTACAGTGAAGAGAAGCTGGCACATTAGGAACATACAAATGAAGCCTGTAGTCTTTGTGGTGCACAGGCTTTTTATTTTAAGCTCTGCCAGCCCATTTAGTGCCGTGTCCTTGGGGCTGGGGCTATTTTGCATGCTTCCAGTAGGTGCTGGCTTGCTAATGAAGGTGGTATTTAATTTGGTTAAATGCTGCAGGGATCCTCCATTTGATATCTGTATGGATGGGATAGCATTACAATGGGAACAGGGGCTCCGAGATGGCGTGTCTTTTATTCTCTCTATTTATAGAGGGCATTATGAGTGGAAGGACAGGGAGCTAATGTGAGCATAAGGAGGATATACCTGCCCCCAGGTGTTTTTCTTAGCAGGTATAATAGCCATATATTTTTACACATGACATTCTCTAATGTTTGTTAAGGGAATATCTGGAAGAGCCGGTCGGAGCTGTGAACCCTGTGGCCAGCCAGCGCACAGTAAGACACTGAGGGTATTATTGGGATGACATGCTGTAAGTAAGTTCAGCTGAAAAAAATCCACTTTTGATAATGTATTTCAAATCCCTTTTCATTTCCTTTTAGGGCAGCTAGATTTCATGCAAAATGACCTTTAAAAAGATATTATTTTACAAGGAAATCCCAGTCATTACTACATATTTTCGAGAATGACTGAACAAAACCTCCTCTCTGTCTGCCTCTCTCAACCTGTCATATGAAAAGGTTCCTTCATTAAAACTGACACAGAAGCCAGAGGCACTGGAAGTCTTGGAGCTATGCAGACCTGTCATTGCTTTCTCCACCAAATATAATTTAATGCTGTACCATAATTGAAATAATTCTTTCATTTACTGACGAGGTTGCCAAATGTTCAACCAGAATAGTGCCGACAGGAGAAGATAATGTGTTCCCTCATGGAGCTTTTCTCTTTTTTTCCAAATTCATTTTCTATTCTAATGTATTAAATGCATAAATTCAGGAGCTAATGGTTTGTACCAGGCAGAATGCCGCCCGTCCAAAGATGTCTTTTAGTGGGGCTTTTACACTTAAAACAAGACCAACCATAATAAAGTCCTATAAATCTGTGGACATGTCTATTTCACCATGGCTCTAAATGCTCTAAATGCATGCTTAGTTAATCCCTTCCTTTGCATTTACTGAAGGTAATGGAAAGAATTTGCTGCAAACCGCTGGACCATATGAAGCAGTCAGAAAATAAATTTGCATTTTTGTTCCCTTCTCTAAATACAGAAGAAAATAGCTAAAAAGTCTAATTATCTCATGAGCACCCTTTTTAATATTCTTTCTCTCCAAGTCACTTTACTTCATGAAGTCAATCATACAATATGCAACTCAGTCACAGTCTAAACTTAAGAACCAGAATTCACCCTGTGCCATGTGGGTCATGCGTTCAAGAAATAAGCAATGTATTAGCAATTATAAGTTTCCCTGACACTCACAAGCGAATTATCATTTTATTTTGCTTCATTATTCAAAGAGCTGCCGCCTTTAAGGCTGTATCCACATGCCAAACCTGAGTTGTGTTATGCAAAATGAATACGTCAAGCACAGTGTTCCCTATGAGAATGAATACAGTAACTCTGTGCCCCAGCCTTACCTGAGAGAGGCAGCATAAATATGCTCAAAATGTTTGTTTTTCTGCAAGTTAGGGAAACTTTATTAGTTTGAGTGTACACAATCAAATTATTGTGTGGAATCTAAACATATTAAATACTGTCGGGTACTATATGTGTTTTATTAGGGCCACCTATTTAATAGCATTTGAGAAAACAGCTAATCACCCTTTTGCTCTGCATTAACATGGTGCTTTAGTTCAAAACAACTCAGCTGAGGTTCAAAC
>JAVQKG010406611.1:0-11441 GCA_036025885.1 Hypseleotris bucephala | reverse complement strand
TCCCCCTCCAAGACCACGGGGCTACTACTAACTTTCAAAAGCCTTCCAATGTTAGATTTGACTCCCAATGGGGGACTTTGCATTTACATTTATTGTGTTGGAGAATTTTTAACATCACTTAAAACTATCTTGATGTTATAAAAGGGTGCACCGATTCAGAGGTGGCACTGAATCAGTGTGCCGGGGGGCCCCCAGTCAAATTCCGCTTAGGGCCCCCTGAGAGCTTGGGCCGGCCCTGCTCGGGCCCTAATAATCGGACAAAATACAATAGGCCTCTCGCACGAGTATGAGGCGGACGGGTCCTTGTGGACTCGTCCCCTCTCGCACTTTCGTGCTCGGGCCCTAAAAATAATCCAACGGAATACAATAGGGCTCTCACACGAGTGCGAGACGGACGGGTCCTTGTGGACTCGTCCCCCCTCGCACTTTCGTGCTCGGGCCCTAACTAAGAAGCAGAAAGAAAGTTTAGAGTTAGTGAGAAACTTTTTAGAGACTGTGAAAAAGCCAGAAGTTACGCTAATGACGGCGCTTGTAACTTGCGTGTTGGACTCGCTGCTTTGTTATGTTAGTTTAGTCTATTCAACCCCCCAGGTATGTTCTTTATGCTTTTGTATAGTTGAGTAACTGTTAATGTGTTACATTAACATACAGGACACATTTTCATCCCGGAGTGACGTATAGTCAGAAAAATACGGTGTAACCAATCCTATGTCTTACATTACAGCATCAATTCATGTGTTCTATAAATCGATACTCGTTTTAAGTAGTTTAAATCGATTTTCAATTGATTTTCAATGCATCGTTGCATCCCTAGAAAACACACCATGAGAAGTTTTGGGGAGTGTTACATTTGAACGTAACTATTCAGTTTACTACTGATAAAACTAATTTACGTAAAGCTCAGACTTCAATTAAGAAGTTACATAATGTAGCAGTGGTGTCACCGTAGACCCATTCTCCCTCCCTGTGATCATAGACTGGGCAGATTTGCCTCAGAGAGTCCACTCAGCTCTGGAACTTCCGGAATAAGGTGAATAACACAGTGCTATTCCATGCTGTAAACGTCTGTGTGTATATACTGTATATTCCAAGAGCAGTTGAACACCTTCATGATTCCCATATACAGATCTCTCTGTGTTGTATTCCTTGTTCTCAACTAGGAATGGGACAATATACAATTATATGGTTAATCGCAATAGAACACTGACAATTCATTTATCGTGTGACATTTCTTTCCTCTGCCAGGAAGTAATGTGATCGGGTCCATTGGCGTGTGTGCATGTCTCTTAGCAACTTTTCTCAAGAACTAATGCACAGATTTGGATGAAACTTTTAGGGAAGGTTAGGGATGACACAAAGTGATTAGATCTTGGGAGTGATTAAAATTATGGTCTGGATGTAGGATTTGTTCACAGAATTTTAGCTTCTCCTGCCTATGCTGCTTCTCTGTCTGACAGTCAGAGATCCATCCCCCCTTTCACCCCTCCTGACACTGGCCCCCTGCTGAGTAAAGTACAGATATGTACACTACAAGGCACTAGGAGAGTACAGACCTCTACCAAGGCAGCTCAAACAAAGTAGGAAAAGTCACTTGGCAACATTTCAGAAGATGTATATAGTTATTGTGATATCCCATGTGCACAACATACGGCTACAGTAAAGCAATACACTAGAAAACACTACGAGACAAGACAAACCATAACTACTATTTGACTGAATCTGCAGGAGTTCTCAATTCTACATTTTTTTTTAAATTACTCTTTTACATAAGGATTTTCCACAAAACCATGTATGTGTACATAGGGGGAATTAGCTGTCCTAGTGGAGACATACACTCTCCGAATGCTTTCTAGTTTATTATTGTGATAATCGTTTATCACAATAATGCTCATTTATTTCTTAATGACCTTTAGAATTTACTTATAATTTATTACCTCATTACCCTATCGAACGGATTTGGATGAAAATCCCAATCACTACCAAGATCTAATCATTTCTTCCTTGTGTCATCCCTGACCTTCCCTGACAGTTTCATCCAGATCTGTGCAGTAGTTTTTGCGGAAGGTTGGTAACAGACACGCACGCTAACTGACCCAATCACATTGACTCTAGGTGTTGTTAATATCAATAACATTTTTGTTTATGAATTAAATAGAAGTGTTACTCTCTAAAAATATGTGTTTTTGCAAAAGATAAATACACAATATAAGTAACAATTTAGAATTTTATGGTTAGTAAAGTAATACTTTGATGTTGATTGTAAATAAATAAATACACTGATGCATTGATATCTGGGGAGAGGGAAGACTGCTGCCTCTGCAACCAGGCCCCGGATAAGCAGTAGAAGATGACATGACATGACTGACCACCAAGTAGACTAACAATTACTGCAGGGACCACAGGACCACTGTCACTTACTCAGGGACCACAGGACCCCTATCACTTACTGAGTTTAGACGTAATGCCTGTGTGTTTACTTTGCTGTTTATGGATATTTTATTCACATTTACAGTCAGCTGAACTAATGCGTTAAAATTACAGTATAACCATTTATTTTAAGATTGCATATAGGGGAATATGGCAACCCTAGCCTGAGTGCTTTTTAGTTATATTTAGGATAAGTTCAGGCAAAATTGGTTTCAGCCTACAGTAAAAGTTTTTATAATCGGGACCAAAAAATAATCACTATTGTCCAATGCCTATTCTTAATAAGGGGAATAAGAAAGCAAAAGAAAACGGGTGTGATTACAGTAATCCCTTGTTTATTGCGGGGGTTACGCTCCAAAAATAGGTGAAATCTGCGATGTAGTCAGCTTTATTTTTTACAATTATTATATATGTTTTAAGGCTGTAAAACCCATAACCACACACTTTATACAATTTTGTCATGGGGATTCACATGAAAATTAAAGCAATTGTTAAGAACAGTCACCTTAACAGAAACATACCCACAATTTGTATTGCTATAGCTTGTTACATGTTGATCCTCCCTTACATGTCTCATCCATTCAGAGCAAATGGTTTTTGGTGGGTGTCTGTGTGGTGCCTGACCTAGTGTGTGTCTGACAGGTGGATGAGTCCCAGACCGGAGAGCCTGGCTGGCTGGGAGGGGAGCTCCGCGGGTGCACCGGTTGGTTTCCTGCCAACTACGCCGAGCGTATGGCAGACAGCGAAGCACCCATTAGTTTACGTGCAGCGGCCTCATCCACACCCACATCAGCTCAGCAGCCAATAGCCACACCTCCTCCAGCTCCTGGACAATCTTCCTCTACATCCTCCTCCAACAGCAACTGGGCTGACTTTAGTACCACGTAAGTGCACAACTCACATGGCTTGGACACATGCTTGAAATCCTTCTTTAATTTTAACAGTCTGTTTATAGGGTTTGAAATGTTCTTGAATTTTAATGAAGAGCTTTAAAATAGTGGATTTTTAAAAATATTATATCTATGTATGCAGGATCCTATATCCGTGGCGGCTGCTGGTTTTTTGAAACAGGGGAAGCTCATTGGGGTCTAAGTAGGGCTGGGCGATCTGGGGAAATTTTTTTTTTTTTTTCACATATTCAATCTTGATTTTTGATTCGATTTTCAAATTTATATAGAATTTCTAGTGTTGCCCGTCTTACTTGAAACTGAGCGGTGGCAGACTTTACAGATAGGCTTCACTTGTAAGCGGTCATTAAGTAGCCAAACCAATGCCAAACTTCAGACGTAGCCCGGCCAGTTCTGTCAACAATTTGTGCTGAAACCATGTCGCGCACCTTCCTCATCTTCGCTCTGGATTTAAATTTCCCATGCTCCTCCTCCATCATGCAGTTGTTTAAACTTTATGGTCGACTTTTCCACAGAAAAGGTTGCATGTTGCACGTCCTGCGCGCTATACAAGAGAGCGAACTCCAGATAAAACTCCAACAGAAACTGTCCAACTCCAACAGAAACTGTGCAACAGTAAATGGCCGCTGTATTTACTGCTATAGGACAAAAAATGCAGCAGGCTATTGTTTTCTTCATAGTCACCAAAGCAGCAGCTTCTGAGAATACGTTTGTAAGTTAGCCTGCTGAAAGTTCAGAATCAGCAACTGTCTCCAATAATGTGCAATCACACACTAAATATAAAAAGTTTAATAATGCGATTAATTAGATTAATCAGAGCCCCAAAGTGTGATTAATCTGATTTTAAAAATTAATCGATTGATAGCACTAATTTAGACCAAAGTTATAACAAAAAATGTTTTGGGAAAAAAACAACGCAATGTTATTTTCCCCTTTAATTTGGGCTTCCCCTTTAAGATTAGGCTCACACTACATAGCCCACCAGTCTCATTTAGTGAGGGTAGTTGTGTGATTTCTTTTAATTACTTAAAGATTAGGATGAAGATTCACGCGCTCTGAATGCACAAGAAGAAAAATGTGTGTTTTTATGTGCGCACTTGGTCGTGCACATTAAGTAGATCCCAAATACGTGGACATTTTACTGGCAATGGACTGTTTAATGCACCAGGACTTGAAGGACTGGTCAGTTTATTTTTTGAGCTTTATCAGAGCCAGGACTATACTAGTGGATGAAGGGCGAGGTCTGGTCTGTGCGTCAAAAGGTAAGAGCCATACGCACACACAGTCAGTTTAACTAAAACATAGACAGCAGACCCCACACTAGGGAGACTGTAGCGCATTGTTTTATCATTTTCACACACTTTTGCTCACAGTCAGATAGGCTATTGAGAACGAGAACAATTAAAGCTGGCCACACACTACATGACTTTTGGCCCGATTTTACTGTGATTTCCAGTTGTGCCTAGTTGTTGCTACTACGTCACTAGTTGGAGGCAGTTGAAGGGACTTGAGGGGAGTCGAAGCCGTTCCAATCGGTTAGTGGGTGCGGGGTTACGACTCGAGTCTTGTAAGTGTGTGCGGCAGACAGACGCAACTAGACTCCAGTTGCAGTCAATCAAACATGTTTGAATTTTAAGCCCGATTCTGAAGGTTCTAGTCTAGTGTGAACTGGCCACAGACCAGTTTAGACCTAAAACACCAGCACTGGGGCATCAGCTGGCAGCCTCACGTCTGTAGCCCAAATGCGTGTGTGTTTAACAGGAGGAGGGGGAGCTAGCGGGAACAGCCTGAGCAGAGGCGAAAGCATCCACTCTCCTCTCAGTTTAACACGTTTTAAGCACTCCTCTGTTTGTTGGTGAAAGTAAAAAAAAAAAGTCATAGGATGTGGACAGAACACAATAGTGTCTCACGGAGGCGGAACTACAGCTAAACGAAGCAGGTCACTGTAAAAACAGCATTTCAAATTGCGGACTTTCAGACGCGTTTCTTCATCGTCTCTTGTGTACCTACCCCTGTATTTTACACTGAATTTTAGTTATCTGTGTGAAACAAGCAAAACCTAGGCCTAAATATTTCACAAGATAGGTGCAACACTTCAATCTGCAGCTAAACTTTGCAAGAGGGTAAAATTTGTTTATAATGAAATTAATGACTTACTCCCAAAAACTGTAGCTATCCAGTCCCATATGCCTTCTCCTTCTTTGTACAATCCTAGTAAAATACGTGCCTGGCCCCGTAAATAAACTTAATTTCCTTCATACATCGATCCCTCGATGCAGAACACCGCTGCTACTTTGCTTTAATTTGGAAAGTGTAGCGGAAGTTTTATTTTTGTAACTTCTCGCCTACATCCTTTTTTACCCGTCTTTACCTCAGGAGATTGTTGCTGGGAGCAGTGTCGGTGCTGCTGGAAATCTTCAGGTCATTCACACGCTATTTCTGCTTAAATTGTTATGCTAATTATCTGCTCGCAAACTAGCGCTACCCAGAATTGTGTAGTGTGTGCTCATCATTTTCAGTCGTGTAGTGCGAGACTTCCAGTCTGTGTTGAGTCTAGTTGTGTAGTGTGTGACCCCCACTCTAAGAAAAATCATTGAGAGTCTGGGGAAGTCATGTAGTGTGTGCCCAGCTTAAGGCAGGAGGTGGCTGGCTTAGGTCTGGGAGAGTGAATGAGCGCGGAGTGTGCACATGCCCGCCGAGGTTCCAGGTGTAGATGGGCGTACAGACACTAGGAGCTCATAACTGGTAGTGGCCCGGATGGAGCTCTCTGTGCTGACAGTAGTGTTGTAGCCTTTCCTCGAGGCACAGGGAGTGCAGGATGTGAGCGAGTGAGGCCGTGCATGTGACAGACAGAGGGATGGTGCCGTCTCATCCTCGAGCGACCGCGCAAACAAAAGCACATAAACTTGTTCATACAATGTTACAACATATGGGGTATACTTTTAAAGGTAGTTCGTCAGGCAGGAGTTGTAAAATTTTGGTAGCCCAAGTGAAAAATTGTCCCGGGACGTCGGGCTAGCGATTTTTCGAGCCCTGCTCAGGGTGCAAAACAAGTGGGCAGCAACTCCTCTCGGCCACGCGGTTGTTAACCTGATTGGTCACTAAATGTGTCGATTAAAATGTGTTTGGCTTATCACCGAGATCGAGGCCAGCTTAGTTAGCGATCTTTCGATTTTTTGGCACAGCCCTAGGTCTAAGTTAACAGATGTCAAACAAATGTGTCAGAGAGCAGACTCAACAGCTGATTAATGCCTGTCATACTAATGACAAGTCTACACCAATGTACACATCTAGAACACAGGTCATTCCATTATTTATAGAAGGTTTGTGAACTTTGAACTGATATTTTTCTAATATTTAACTTTTGTATTCAATTCTATATTTTTATCTACTACTACAAATTATACAGTTACATATTTCAAACCCCAGGGAAGTTAGTCACACTTAAAACTCTGACAATTGTCCAGTTGTATGGTGCTTGAAAACACCTGAAAATATATTTTGAAAGTGCTTGAAAAATGCTTAAATGTAATTTTCAAAACATTGTACAAACCTTGAACTCATTTTACTTACAAAATCAAGGGGAAATCCTAGCAGTGTTTTTGCTTGTGTCTTGGGTCAGTTGGCCGTCAAATGCAGGCAGTCAGTCGGACAGTGAGGGCTGGGATGCTTGGCCCTCCTCGTCAGCTCCACAGAACCCCTCTCTGAGTGTGCCGTCTGCCCAGCTGCGCCAGCGCTCTGCCTTCACTCCTGCCACCATGACAACAGGCTCCTCCCCTTCCCCTGTGCTGGGACAGGTAATGTGGAATGAGCAACATCAGCAGGATTCGTACTGTCAGTCAATCAGCAATTGTATGGTGCTTAAAATAACTGAAAATAAAAAGTTGAAAGTGCTTGAAAAGGGCTTGAATTTCATCTTGGAAAAGTTTTACAAAACCTGGCAACTACACTGACACGCTAATTCTAACCACTGTCTGTATCTCTAAAGGGGGAGAAAGTTGAGGGGCTTCAGGCTCAAGCCCTGTATCCATGGAGAGCAAAGAAAGACAACCACCTGAACTTCAACAAAAATGAGGTCAAACTAGTATTTACAGTGTGTTAAAACCTACAGTATGCATGTACACATACATACAGTATATCGTATTCAGTAGTATACAATATACTTATATTATCTTCTTGTGATTACAGATAATTACAGTGTTGGAACAACAGGACATGTGGTGGTTAGGTGAACTACAATCAGGGCAAAGAGGCTGGTTCCCAAAAAGTTATGTCAAACTCATCTCTGTCAACATGCAAGCTTCAGCTGGAGCTGCACCACGCTGCAAAAACACAAGGTCAGTCATACAGGCATGCCTAAAGCAGTGATTCTCAACTGGTGGGTCAAGACTCATAAGAGGGTTGTAGAGACGTTTTCAGTGGGTCACGAACATCTCAGCACAATTTAAACGAATAAACACACTAAGACGAAGACTTGTGCACCCTAAGGACAAAATCCCAAGACACAGAGCATTGTGGTGTATGCTGGCCAGTGTAGTGAGGAATGCAGTGATCTGTACATTGGAGAAACGAAACAACTGTTACATCGCAGAATGTACCAACACAGGAGAGGAAACTCAAGTGGACCACAGTCAGCAATACATCTCCACCAAAAGGAGACAGGCCATACCTTTGAAGACAGTGAGGTTCGGATCTTGACCAGGGAGAGCAAGTGGTTTGAAAGAGGAGTCAAAGAAGCTTACTTTGTCACAAAGGAAAACTCTTTCTGGACACAGGTGGTGGTCTTAGTTTTAATCTTCTATATGTTTACAAGCTTTTACTCAAGAAACAAAAACACTGCACTCACTGCAGATCTCACAACAACAGCTTTTCTTTGAAGGTTCATTTCACTCAGTTAAAATCAGTCATCTGGACTTGGGTTTAGAGTTGAAGACGTTTCGGCTTTCTTTCCAACAGTCCTTTTCAAGGTGTCCATACACCAAAGTGATGTTCGCCGTCTGAAGCTGTCTCCGTCCTCTTGGTGTGTATACGGCGTAATGCCCCCATCGCTGTTCTCGAGTGGAGGCCGTCGGACCTGTTTTTTGGCGACTGGCTCTACTGACTCTGATTGACCTGATTCTCACCAGTTATCTTTAGAATTGACCTGTTATCTATAGAATTATCTATAGAAAAAGGCTCTTGGAAAGAGAGACAAAACATCACTCTAAACCCAAGTCCAGATGACTGATTTTAACTTGCAACAACAACAAAGAGGTTTCTGCTGAAGCTAGGGAACAATACCCAGTTAGACCAATTAGCATTACCTAGTCTGGTTACTGAGACTGACCTCACTTGCCTTGGGGAGTCATGGGAGGGCTAAAACCAACAGAACAGGTTTTAAATGAAACCTTGTCCAAATGCCTTTTCCAACCTTCAGAACCAACTTGTAGTGTTTTTACAATGAATATACTGTAGAATATAGAATGAATATGACTGTAGAAACGAAGGGAATTGTTCTCTCTGTGCTTGGTTTATCTTTATATTATTTATGTTGATATTCTGAATCTATTATACTATGTCAGGTTCAGACAGTTTAATCTTTTTTATTTGAAGACATTGAAGTCATTTCAGGGTTATGGTGGGTCCCAAAGCCAGCCCAGTTGAGAACCACTGCTCATTTGAGCCATAAAAGGTCAACTCTGGCTTAAGCTGTTAAAGGGGCCATTTACAAGTTTTTTGGTAAAAAATAACATTTAATGAGGTTTTTGTGTGTATAGCCATTGCTGTAATGTGGAAAATGGTGTATTTTTTGTACTTCGTGGTTGCCTCAAAAACATATATTTTTTTATTTTTTACGAGAGATTTCGTGTACGATTTGCCGGGAAACCCAGGCGGGTAATGTTGTGACTGGAGCTAACTGCTATCAGTGACTGCTATTGGCTGTTGTGGAGACGTGGAAGTTTTCCTGTGGCCGCTGTATTTTGTCCATCACTTTATAAAACATGGTGTAGACATATTTGCTCTTTGCTGTGTCTCAGGAGTTGGTTATATTTCTGTATCAGCGCTTGAGAGGGTAGTTTCAGAGCAAGGAGCTGTTGTTTACAGTGTAGCTCCCTGGATAGCAAGGGATCCAGCTTTAGCGACAGTACGAGATTATAAAAAGTGCAGGAGGTGCGGACAGGCTCTGATTTTCTTTTTTGAGTAGTCAAAGTTATCCTCCTCTCAGTTACAGAGCACTTTCGCTGGTCTGAAAGCAATAACAAGTCCCAGGGCTCCGCTGTAAGTCACTGTACATTGGGCGCGCGGCCTAGTAGACCCGGGTTAGTGGTGAGACTCGTGGCCGCATCCGGCTCACTCTCAGCAGGATGAGTGTGAAGTCTGGTGCCGGGAAACACCGTGGTGTTTCTGCTTCAAAATACTGCAGCTTTCTGCTCCAGTAGCGCTGATACAGAAATAAAATGACCTCTGAAGACACAGCAAAGACCGCCTTATGTCCACAGCATGTTTATAAAGCAATTTTCAACTAAATCCAGCACATATAGTGGTGGACAAAATTGTTGGTAAAGAAAGTTAAAGACAGAAAAACCCATAAAAGTCACTGAAATAACTTCAAACTGACAAAAGTAGTAATAAATAAAAAGTTTATAAATATTAACAAATGAAAATCAGACATTGCTTTTGAATTTTGGTTCAACAGATTAATTTAAAAAAACAAAATAGTGAAACTGGCCTGGTCAAAAATGGTGGTAAATGATGGTACCCTTAACTTAATATTTAGTTGCACAACATTTTGAGGCAAATATTGCATTCAGATGATATCTGTAACTCTTAATGAGACTTCTGCACCTGTCCATAGGTAATTTTGGCCCCTCCTTGTGAGCAAACCACTCCATCTGTCTCAGGTTTGAAGGGTGTCTTCTCCAGACTGCATTTTTCAACTCTTTCCACAAATATTTAATAGGATTCCAATCAGGGCTCATCAGACCACTTCACAATAGTCCAGTGTTTTGTTCTTAGCTAGTCTTGGGTGTTTTTAGCTTTGTGTTTTGGGTCATTATCCTGTTGGAGGACCCATGAGACCAAGCTCTCTGACAATGGGCACCACATTTTACATCAGAATGCCTTGAAAGTCTTGAGATTTAATTGTACCCTGCACAGATTCAAAACACCCTGTGTCAGACGCAGCAAATAAGCCCCAGAACATAATTGTTTGGCCCTTATGTGTCACTTTAGACGCTATGTACTTTTATTTGTAAGCTTCATTTTTGCGTCTGTGGACGTAGAGCTTATGTGACTTAACAAATAGCTCTCATTTTTGTCTCATCTGTCCAAAGAACATTCTCCCAAATGTATTCGAGCTTGTCAATATGTATTTGGGCAATTTCTTTTTTGTTTTTTATGATTTGCTTTCAACAGTGTTGTCATCTTCATAAAGTCTACTTAGGCTCCAACAGCGACCAGTGGTTTGATCTGATACTGACGTACTTTTAACTTGGAATTCACCTTTAATCTCTTTGGAAGTTGTTCTGGGTTCTTTTGTTACCATTTGTATTATCCATCTTTTCATTTTTTGATCAGTTTTCCTCTTGTAGCCATGTTCAGGCAGGTCCCGTGGACCTTAAACTTCAGAATAATATATATATAACAGAATAATATTTGCTACTGTAGTCACAGGAACATCAAGCTGCTTGGAGATGGTCTGACAGAATTTACCTTTCATGTGCTTGTCTAGAATTTTCTTTCTAATGTCCAGAGACAACTCTCTCCTTGGTTTTCTGTGGTCAATGCTTAGTGTGGTACAAACCATTATACCGAACAGCACTGTGACTAGGGGTGTGAATTGGCAAGAATCTGGCGATACGACACGTATCACGATACACATGTCACGATTCGATTTATCCCGATATATCCCGATACTGTAACAAAGACGATATATTGCGTTTCTTTAAATTAATATAGTCTCTGAAAACCTAAACTGTAGGCTACATAGATAAAATGCTGTCTGAAATACAACAGGAGGGAGACACAGCCTAATTTTCATATTTAATATAGCGGTTATTTATTTATTTTTTAAGCCAGTAGAGCCATTATAAGATTAAAATTGTGCTAAATTGTTCTTTTAAATAC
>JAVQKG010406608.1:0-11290 GCA_036025885.1 Hypseleotris bucephala | reverse complement strand
ACAATTTCGATTTTATCACGATATCAGTTGACTTTTTGTCCAACCCAATGATCACAATAATAATAAAGTAGTATTTTCCTTTTCTTTTTTTTTTTTTATAAATATGAACACTGACCTTGTTCCACAGAAAATGACAGTGAAGAGCAGAGCATAAATGAATTAACTGTAACCCGATTGAACAAGCTGCCCAGAATAGCTCGAACTTCATAACTTCATGTCACGATTAGTTTTCCATCGCCATATCACTCACCCCTAAGAAGAACCATATATTTGCGTTACAGCCACACAACTACAGTATACACCATGCAGTTATGAACATGGTCAGTAAATAACCTTCATAATCTGCTTGTATGGCACTTAAGCCAGTTAAATGTCTCCTCTTTTTTTATATAAATCTTAACCTTTCAGCTCGTCAAAACATTGTTGCTCCCTTATGTTTTGGTAAGTGTAATAGGGTCCATAAAAGCCCACTTCTCCCTGTGCGAAGAGATTTTAATGCTTGCTGTAAATCCATTGCCTTATGTTTTCCTCTACCATATAATATTTGTGTGGGCTATTTTCTGCCTTCAGTCTTATGTAAAATAGACCATCGCAGAGTTGTTTTGGGGTGAACCTAAATCCAGACTTTCTTAAACCACAAGGACATAGTTTGAGCTACAGAGAGGCCCAGAATACATGGAGGTCTATAGTTATGTAATGTGTTGGACGCTGAGAGGAAATCTGGAGTAGATTAAAGTTGATACTACTGAAGTCCAAACTGTTCTGCACAGGTTAGTTTGATGCAGCATCTTTTATCTTTTTTTAGCAAATGACCTCAACTTCTATATTGGGAACCAGGGGGATTTGATGAGGGTGAAGGATCATACGTATTGTAGTTTTAGTTTAGATCTAGTTTATGACTGGTTTAGCTCTCATTTACACCTATAGGGCTGTGACTAATGATTATTTTGCTAATTGATTAATCTGTTGACAGTTTTCTGGATTAATCAATTAATAATCTTATAGCGAAAAGTGTATAAAAGAAAATTCACCAGCCTCTTCATCAGCCTTATAGACCTGATTTAGTCCTGGTTTACACCTAGTTTAGTTCTGATTTTATCTTGATTTATGACTTATATAATGCTTTTCAAAACACCAAAGGGGTTTACAGTTCATTCATTCACTCCACATTTACACACTGGTGGTAGTAAACTTCTTCTGTAGCCAGCTGCCCCAGGGAACACAGACAGAGACATGACCACCAAACGTAGGCCAGGGACACGCTCAGGCAGTTTTATTTCTTGTTTGGTAAAACCTGATTTAGACCTGGTCCTGGTTAAGACCCAGTTCAGTCCTTCATTCAGTCCTGGTTCGTTTCTGATTTAGTACTGGTTTAGGCCTTGTGGCTTTATGAGTTTTAAACCTTTCAAACAGTCATTTTGTAGATCTCTGTGACCTCCATGCTGCTTAGTGTTTATACTGTGTTTTTACTGGCACACTCGGAGTCCTCTTGTGATCAGCTGCTTAAGTTCAGAGCAGACACTGTGTTACTGTGTGAGAGTTCAGGACTGTGTTTTCCCCGAAATGACACATCGGGATCCATCTTGTAGCTCAGTAGTTTGAAATCTATACTGAACCATAATCATCATCATTTACCATAAAGCATCTGGCTGTTTGGATGATGGCCATGGGCTGTTGAATAATTTCACAGCTGCTGATAGATATACATATACGCAAGAGTGTGTCTGACTTGAATATTCAGGAATTGCAATTATGTGTGTTACAGTATATAGTGTGGATACAGGGGCATAGGATGGTCTAAAATAGTACTGAAGACTTAAACCGAGACTAAACCAAGTCAAAATAAGGTACCAGAGTGAAGCCAGGGCTTGACAAGGTCTAAACTAGGACTAACTAAGCACTAAAATGAGACTAAACCAGGTCCAAATAAAGTTTAAATCTGGACATCCAAACCAAGATTAAATCAGGACTAAACAAGGTCTAAACCAGGACTGAAACAAGATTAAAAAGATTAAAAAAATGATCTAAACTGGGACTAAACCAAGACTAATTCAGGTTTAAACAAGACTTAACCAGGACTAAACATGGTCGAAACAAGTACTAAACTAGTACTAAAACAAGGTCTAAATCAGGACTATCTACACACCCCCACTATATGTATGTTAGTATACATGGAGCAGTGTAGGGAAAGCAGTAGTAGCAGCGCTGTATGGCACTCGCCTATGTCTGCCTCTTATGTAACTGTATTGGTCCCTTTGGTGAATGATGTCAGCACTAACCTCATATGCTTTTACTGTAAGATGCAGGCAGCCTTCCAGTATCACAGTGTTAGTCTTACAGCACATAGAAGAAACATGTGGATGAATGATAGAATCAGATATGTGGGAAGTGGAAGCATCAAGCACTCTTTATTAGGGCTGGGATAAATATTTAGTGCTTTACTATAGCAGCCATAGTGTCCAAAATGAGGACAAAACCAGTACAAACATGCAGGCAAGTGTATAAATTAAGAAAAAAATCTCTTATAGCTCGACAAGTAATGAGTAAGCACCATGTAACAAAACTCTGATGGCAAGGCCATTTGATAACTCTATTTGCTTGGTACTTGGTGCATACAGATCTAACACTGCACCTATGAGTCAAATCATCTGGTTCTAAGAGCACTTTATCCAGCTGTTTGAAGCTGGACTCTCACTGAATGTAGATAAGACACATGTCCTTAAAAGCAGGTTAGCCTTTTCCATTTGTATGCACAGGAATCACACTACAACAGAGCATTGTCATTGACTTTTATTGGAGCTGTGAGATTCTTCAAAGTGGGATGTTTAGGCTGGATTAGGGTTAAATCTGTCCACTCTTCTCCTCAGAATGCCAAGGATAGGGCACAGTTTAAGGCCAAAATCAGAGGGGGCTGTATGCTTATTTAGGGTTGTGCTATATGATGACAAAATATTTTATTTTTATATAAAGTTATATTATTAGTTGACAGTCTGGGACGATTGTTGAATCCTGCTACTGTGTATTAATGTATGCTCTGCTTGTCATTAGCATTTTAATGTAACAATGCCACCAACTAAACTCTACATGGTACCAAGTCCATTGCTGTTGTTTGATTCAAAATTATTATTCCAGTCCAGGCCTTCAGTATATATCACAAGAAGTGTTACTTGGTGCACTGGTCAAAATATACAACAGTGCAAAGACATTAAGACATAAATATAATAAATGTTGTAAATCTGATTAGAAAATATGTATTATGCATGTCCTCGTGTACTTTCAATTACCTTCAGAACAAAAAGTGCCAGTTTTGTGCTGAAAAGTATACTAACTAACTAAAAATCACAGCGCATAGGGAAAGATATAGGTCAGATGTGATCAGTACCCCCAAAATCAGGTTTAAACAGTGGTTTGGATACTTTGATGATACTGGATTACACAGAGAAGTCTATCATGAACAGATGCCAATGTTGTGATGAATGACAATGGCACCAGTCGGGCTGTTGGCGAATGGGACATGTTATTCTTAATGAAGCATGTTAGATTTACTTAACTCTGTCTCATAGACTGTACATAAGATACTTCTGCAGAAAAAGGCTTAAATGATTTTTCCCTTTACATAAAAATCCAGTTCTGAATAAGTATCTGCTGACTGTCAGGCGAAGGAACATTTTCATCTCGAAGCAGGAATTACAGAGAGCAGCGCTTCAATCAGTCACTCCGATGGGCCGTGAATGAAACACATGTCGTCTGACCTCCTCAAAGCACAGAAAAGTACCCAATGTTCTTGCCGTTTTAAACTGCTATGAATGTGGCCACCAAAATCACAGAGAGGTCATTTTTATCTTTCCATGAATGCTTTTGCGATCGGCAAATGCAGTCAGTGATGCTGCCTTTTGCATTTTTCTTGTTAAATTGATGCTACCTGAAGCTCATTTCCAGTAAAAGGACTATAATAGCCAGCTGCAATGTGCCTTTCCTTCTATGTTTACAACAGTCTTCACTTATAACCAGAATTATTGCTAGATGTTTGGTCATATATTTAATGGAAGAACTCTTATTTTATCAGAGTGCATCAGCATACATTGGCCACGTTATTAGGTAGACATTGTACTGTACCTAACAAAATGGTACCCGCTGTTGTTTTACCATCTTGTGTATCTTCTGCAGGCCTTTATATAGTAAGTGGTTATTTTAGCTAATGTTGCCTTTTTATTTTCTCAAATGAGTTTTTGACCTCTGGCATCAACATTGAATTTTTGCCCAAAAAATGCCATATATTGTATATTTTTAAAAACATTCTCTTTAAATCCTAGACATGTGAAAGAAAGAAAGAAATGTATACTTAACCCCAACAACTTTGCATATTGAAAGTAACTTAAATCCACTTTTTCTTTGTTCTTGTTTGAACTTAGGCAGGTTTGTCTTTTCAGTGTGTACCAAATGCATTGGCTTCTTGCTGTAGTAGGAGTAATGGCCCCACCTAATAAAGTGTGCAGTGAACGTACGTTGAAACGTGCAGTATGTCTAGACTTGGGCAACAGATTGAGCAGTCAAATCTCCCCTTCAATTTGCATGTGTTTTATTGGAAATATTTTTAAACCTGACTCTACTTTTGTCTCTCATAACGTCAGGAATACATAACTTTATGTAGATGACAAAACTGTAAAACCACTCATTTTTTCCATTCTTATTCATGAGTTTTGTTCTTGTCAAATGGAAAATTGCACAGTTTACAATTCTCTGAATGAGTTCTGATCCTGTGCTGTGAGAAGTGGATCACACTGTGTGCCTCTTAGTTCCACACTGATTTAAACAGAGCCAAAAAGTCGGACATCCCCCGAATGCAGCATGCAGCCATGTGATCTTCAGCTGATCCAAACAAACCCACTGTGTAGCTTTCTCCTGGATAGGTAGAGAATGGGGCTAAAGGGCGAAAGCAAAAGGCAAAACACCATAAATAGTTCATCACTCACTTGTATCTCATAAAGTAGCACCTGGCATGGTTTTCTTCAGTTTCAAAGTTTGATAAGTCTTTCAGTTTATATGTACTGCATATCTCAGTGCATTGATTTGTTGCTGTACATTAATTTGTAGTTAAAATGATTTTATGAAGACAAAGAAACGCTAAAGTCAACTCAAATCATGATAAAACCGAAATTGTAAACTTGACTCATGATATGATATTTTTACCATATCGCCACTCCTGGTCAATTTGAATATCTTCAAGACCTGGACAACAGAGCCAGCTTCCCACACCACTGAACAGTAGCACTGTGAGATGAGTCAGAGCCCATCCTGACGGCTCACCTCAGGCGTGGAGTTGAACAAACTGTTTGACTGACCTACATTCTGTGTTTATATGTCCTGCCATTGTACCAGAAGAAGGATTGGTGCTTTGAAAGAAAACATACCCACGTGTTTATTAAGAAGAAGTGGGTTTAAGGCTTCTATTGTTGACCTGACAGAGCTGGAAGAGCGGCCTGAGATAGATATATACACCTGCTGTTTGCTCATAGCAGTGATAGGTAAAGCTTATGTAGGCTGAGTTAATCCTGCTGCCAAACATAATGAGTAATCTAACTTGTGTGGCAACTTCAACCGCGTTTTCAGCCGGTAATTCTGTTTTGCCATTCAAATCCAGATAATATGTAAATCTTTTTATTGTGCCAAGACTACGACAGCTATTGTTAGATGGTTGCCTGGTATAGGTTGTTGAGTGAAAAGACATTGTGTGGGCGCAAGTATTCCTGAGAAATGCCTCGGTTTGGTTTCATTAGTTGATAATAAGAGTCACAGGTCATCCACTTTAATCAGAACGTTTACACTTCAATTCTCGCCTCCACCTGTACATTCTGCTGTTGTGTCCTTAGGCAAGACACTTCATCCACCTTGCTTTTTAATTTAATATTTTGTAAAGTGCATTGGATGTCTTGAAAAATGCTTGGTTAGATAAATAATCCACTAAATCCACATTTTTGTTTTGTGTAATATTTTTGCATCACTGTTTTGTTTTCGGGGTGAAAATCTTCCTGGAGATTGAAGTTGACCAATCCCAGAAGAGAAAGTGGTGAAAGGATAATTGATTGCTTTCTGCCCCCATCAGATCTGGAACTCAAATTCAGACTGTAAAGGTCTATCTTTCTAGCTTTAATAAAATTAGTGATGAATGCTCCTGGGTAGTAGTGTCGTTACAAAAGCATTTCAGCATCACAGTTTTGGGATTTGGAAATCTACCTGGAGACAGGAGTGGACCAATCACAGTCCTAAAGGGCTGGTGGATTAACAGTTGTAAAACCATCTTAATTGATAAAACATACACTGTTTTTACCCACAGCAGCTCACACAATGAATATATATAATTATTATCTTGTTTCATCAAATTCAGTACCATCCTCTTCTCTAAATGCCTCTTACATCTGTGCCTGACAGAAGACAGTGTAAATGATCCTATGCTCCCTGCCATGTTCACAGTGCTGTTTAGACCTCATTGAAGCAGCGTTAATTAAATATTAATAGAGTCTTGTCATGGCGACAGCTCATCAGGGGTCAGAGGTCACGCTCGTGTCTGTCTGGTGTAATACATTAGCCTGATTTACAGTCCTAGCTAAAGGTTAATGTGCTGTTACTCCATGGGTAGCCCTGTAGTAACAAGAGGATATGTTATGAGAGCTGCTCAAACAACTTTCACTCCTCTCTCCTCTCATTTTGTTTTACACATACTGTAAGTTGAACATTTTGAATTATTTGCCAAGTCTTTTTAAATGTATCTAAACATCTTACACCAACAAGATAGAAAGATTTCAACGATCCTAAATTAGACTCAGAAACCAGAATGATGCAATTCTTTGTACGACTGTTGCTGCATAGATTCAGGTCAAGGTTGTGGAGGGGAAGTGAGCATGCTTCAGACTGAACATGTAAACAAATTAAAAGACAAAGTGCATTTTGACTGACAAAAAGAAATATATAGGGTCACTCACTCTGCCTAGGTTGATTTTGTATCATATGGTTGTTATTGATTGTAAATAATTGACTACCAGCACCACTTTATCAAAATCAGGTTTGACTTTGGCTTTTTAGTATAGCATATGTTGCCTAGTGCTGACATGCATAGGCAGTTATATGTATGCGGTGAACACCGAATGCTTCCTTCCACAGACCTGCTGTGAGGGACCTTAATGACTCTCTCAGGGAGCAGGTGTGAAAGCCCTCACCAGACCGCGGTGGTCGGGCTCCTCGGTGGATGTTGGTGAGCTTTGGTATTTCTGGATGTCATCTACAGCTCTGTCATTGTCCTGTCCGTGCCATGTTGTCACTTAGGTTGTCTGCATGAGTGAACTGTGCCACTAATGAGGTAAGGCACTGGTGTAGTTTAATTCAAATAATGCTGATAACTCACAGATCAATCTTAGTAACAGGATAGTAGAGGCTGTTTTAGAGCTGGTTTGAGGGCTGAGGAGGTGCCCAAGTTGAGATCTGTTTACAAATGTATGTATTGTAAATCCAATGTTCAACAAAATATTTACTACTGTATATATTTTGATTAATATGAACATCAAAGCCTCATATTATGATACAATCTTTAATTGCCATATCGCTCACTCTTAGTCTGATGCCATTTTGTTCAGAATGACCCAAATAGTTAAAATTAAAAATATATATATATATATAAAACTACATTTGCTCCACTTGTGTAATGGCCATTTTATTGCTTTCATCAAATGTGACCAGAAGAGAAAGTGTAAAAATGCAGCAATGACTAAAGTTGTTGTATCATATGAGGTCCAATATGCATTACCATGTTTGAATGATGGCTAATGAACCTTTATATAATGCACTTACATTAAATTGTAAAATATATACTAGCACCAACTTGAGACCCACTGAAAATGTTTGCACCAGACCCAAATTTTCATCCACATGTTGTATTGCCTTAAAATAAAGCAAAATAAAGCAAATTTTAGTTCCCAAAGCAACAGCAAAGGCAACATATTTTGTCCCTGTTTTTTAAAGTATCAAAAGTCTGCATAATATTTGTAACTTTCTAATGTTTTTAGCTAGTTAATTATTCAATTTAAGTTCATTTGCTCCACCAACTGACCCCCACTCCTTTATATATATATCTAATGTTAGTCCCTGGGGTAGTTCTGAGTGCCTCTTACCCCCCTCCTTCTATGTCAGTCAATAGGACCCAGCCTACCATCTGTGGACATGGATACCACTGCTGAATCATACTATTAAAGTGCTCTAACATCTTGCCTTGCACTGTCTTTGGCTGCACCCTGTCACCCCTGGCCACTCTCTGAGAAGGAGTCATGTCTTAGGGACTAAAAATAGACCCATATCAAAAAATCAATATGAGCTTAAAAATAACTAGGGGCTGTGTGAGCCTGTGCACCTGTATAAAGACACACATTTTGTATGGCTAAATATAACTTGTGAATTGTTTTATCAAATCTGTTTTGAACATTGAACGATGAGGCTTACATTTTCCACTATAGCTGCGATTCAACCACATCTTCAACGTTTTCTTATCATTGTTATTGGACTAAACTGAAACTAATTTAAGACAAACCAAAACAGTACAATGGATATTAATGCATAATTATTTCATGTCAAAGGGCCAAAAAGAACTTAGAACCAGACCAGGACTAAACCAAGGAAACACTAACCCTTAAATAACCACAGACTAAGTAAACCAATCACCAAATCCAAGCCTCCTACTAAAGCAAGTATAGTGCTGCTAAAGAGCCCTTGCACCATCAATAGTAGCTGACCACAGTTTGAGAAGCACTGGACTATAGACAAATAGACAGATAGAAATAGTTAGAATTTGTTTTTTTTACCTGTTTTTGTGGCATTGTTTTCCTATTGTCTTTGGTCTTCAACTTATGTTAAGACTTCTTTATTATGTGGGATGTGTGATCTTCTAAAACGTGTCTCAGCATGTAAGACAAATGTTTATTTTTTTAGTGTGATTATTGTTGGCCCTTAAATGATTTGCCTGCATCTTCTGTGTGACTTTCTTCAGTTGTTGTTGGAGGACATTTGTAAAAACAGCTTGTGCCTTGAGTTGTCACCTCAGTCTTAACTACAGTCCCAGTGTGAGACCAGCGAGGCCGTCCTGTTCAGAGTTATGGAGCTGTCTTAGTCCTGTGGTCAGAGCCTGTTGTCTCTCCTCTGAGCTAGCTCTATTTGTCGACAGATGGGTCCTGCCTCACCTCCTCCTCATCCACTCAGAAGTGTCTAGAACTGTAATTGAATAAAGAAATTATTAATTGACTAAAGTCATGCTTAGCAGAATGATTAATCGACTAAGGAAGTATCAAGATGAGAAGGGTTGAAAAAGAAGTTGACAGTAAGATAAAATTTTACCTAAAAATCTACTTATAGACTGCTGCTGTTGTCTTGAAAACAAATGACAAACTTGACTAAGACCTCACTGACCATTTAATGAACTAAGTGACTAAATGCTGGGTAGAGCTGTTTCACTCACAGATAACCTCCTCAAAAATGTTCTTCACAGTTCATTTTTAAATCATGATATTTTAGGCTTGACTGCTTCAAATTTATAAAATACATACAGTACAGACTTGGGAATTGTGCAGCCCAAGGACCACATCCAGCCCACAGCAGACTTGGTAATGCAAAATTCAACACATATATCATGGGAATTGTTCTGTAAAATACCAAATTTTGAGGACATTTACAAATCACACTTTTGCTTCATGTTATACAATTAGTTTGCCATGTCAATGTGAGGGCAGGGAACTGGATTTGCACTACCACAAAAAGTAAGCCATTTCTGTTGACTGTATAGTGGACTGTGAAATGGTTGGCATTGTAATTTCCATTGTGTTACTCATCTCGGGCCTCCACAACATTCCCCGGTCCCAATGTGGCCCTTGGAGAAAAAAAATCCCATCATTGGTGAAGTATAGGGTTTCCATGTGACATAATACCAGCAAATGTAATCCATAACATTGTTCACACGTACTTGTGGGATCACAATGAAGTTCGACCTTTGCAGCTGTTGGTAACATGCATTCAATTGTATTTTCTCAATTGGTTTATAGATGTGCAGGAATCAGTGCAATATGAAATGTAGTAAGAGGAATGGTAAAGCTGTGGATATAACAACATGCTATCAGTTTTAGCCATAAACAAAACTAAAACACAATGCCAAAAAGATGATAAGCATGGAACTTTAACACAAGCTTTTTCCACTGCATGTTCAAAAGTGTAGCATAAAACTGTAATTTCCTGAGTGTTTTGCCCACAAAGATTTAGTAAACGTGCACCATCATTGAATACAGACTACAGAAGCAGGGAAATTCTGAGATATCTTTCACTTAAGTTAATTAAACATTATTGGGCTCCCCGCAGGCACCAGTTTTGTTTCAGTCAGCCATTTTAATTTGCCAGAACTTTCTTTTTTTTTAATGTAAAAATTCAGCGCTTGTACATGAAAATCTGATCAGGTTTTGCCAAATGAGACAAATGTGGCGCCAGAACAGAGCATGCTGTGCCATTCTCCACCAGGCATTCATTCACACAACAGATGCCAGCGTTTGCCTAAAATATTTTTGTTAATTTGTACTCCAAGATGGCTTCTCCTAAAATGGTTAATTGCTACAAATGAATTTCTTTGTATAAACTTCAGATTTAGTTGAATTTCTGCTGATGACTGTTGTTCCTTTCACTATCAGAGCTGAGCAGAGTGGGACAGTTGCTGATTCACCACAGATTAGGTTGTTGGTGGCGCTATCGATTGCTTCTCTCCTGTGCAACTCTTAACATACTAACATGAGAATTTGATATTGTACATCCACTATATTAGGTAGACCTTTTTACCTGGTCACAGTAGATTTGGTAATATGCATACTATAAACCCGGTGTTCAAACCAAGCATGATAATGTTTTTTACTTTTGATTTTGCATGAGTACTGGGATCCATACATTTAGCCATATCTAGGATTCATGTTGAATTGCAAAAGACTTTCTATTTATGTGCCCCCACTGATCTGCTGCATCACAAAGACTTCATCCATCAGTCCTGGTCACATCCACAGCCTGTCTGTCCTGGGAGTGGATCTCTCTCATCATGTGGATCTCCCTAAGGTTTCTCTTTTTCCCATAGATGGGTTTTTTGGAGTTTTTCCTTACCGCGGTGGAGGGTCTAAGGACAGGGGATGTGCTGGGACAGTCCTTTTGTTTGTGTGTTCTTTAACTGTACATTCATGTTGTTCATTACTGATTCTGTTTGTTAATTTACACCTCTTTCTGTAAA
>JAVQKG010406562.1:0-18162 GCA_036025885.1 Hypseleotris bucephala | reverse complement strand
GAAGTCACTTGAAAAAATTGACAGTATAGAGTTACTAGTAAATTGTCTTCATTCATTGTCAGTGCATTTTTCCCATAGCACATCTAAAGTGTGGAAGTAAGCATTATCCACTGACAAGTAAATTAAAAACAGCAAAGATTGCTTGATGTAGGCCCATAAAGTAGCCCATATGTATTATTTTATTTACAGTAAGTATTAGTTTTATTGCAGGCTCTTAATTTGGGCTTGTTTATATCACTTTTTTCTTTCACAGGATCTGGCAACACTGACCACTTTCTAAATCTAGTGTAGGTAGCAATTTGAGGGTAATTATATATATTTATATGAACATCCATTCAAAGCCTTTTGTATTTACAGTAATTGTGTTAATGTTGTTAAATTGTATGGCAGAATTTCAGTTCATTCAATAGGCACTGGGGTTAATACAAAAATTTAATTATTGGCATTTCATAAATTAGATGAAAGTTTTTCGGGCTGAGGTCCAAGCCACTTCTCTCCTGAAACAAACAGGAGAAGGCCCATTTTTAGAAAGTTTATTCCTCTCAAAAAGGTAGAAATATAAGAATTCTAAAAATATATATACCATGCTAAGAAGGGGCTATACCAGATCTAAACCATTGCTATGATTGTGTATGGAGTTTGCTTACCTATGCAATGTGCCATGAGCTCAAATCTGTCTGATCCAAAAAACATTTCAGCATTTCCATTCACGTGACAAACAATCATGGGGAAACCAAACGCCTGGAAAGTGTCAAACAAAAACATATTTATTCAGTGCATTATAATGAACTGTCTAAATGTCCAAGAGGCTATAAGCAAACTCACCCCATACTCAAGTGCCTTTTGTGTCGTATTTTTCAACTTTTCTTTGACCTTGTCTGAAGTAGCCAGCGTCAGTGCTTCTTTAATTTCACTGTCAGACATGCCGGCCTTCTTAGCTGCCTGCAATAAAACATTCAGATGTAAACTTTATATTTATAATTTTTTATTCATGATCATTAATAGTCTGTAAGATTCCTAAAATAAAAGAAGATGCTTGATCTGACTTTAGTCCCTAGATGCTACAGCAACATAAAATCAGAGTTTGTGGGTTACCACTTTGAGCAATAGTTGTAGGGTATTACTTCAGTCCCTCCCCTGACCTCTACAGATTTCAGACAAACCTATTTTATATCAGTCAGAAAATTGTAAGCATTTTCTTTTATTTATTTATTTTACATTTTCTAATTTGAGGAAACATACAAACTACTCCTTTAAATATCCATTGATAAGATAGACTGATAGTTAAATCTTACTTACCTCAACCAGTGACTCAGGCTTAGTGATGTCTTTGTCTTGGCTCCAGATTCTCCTCCATAATTCCCGAGACACACACTCCACCTGTCTGTCTCCACCTGTCTCTCTCTCCTGCACTGCCGTCACAAAACGCATCGCCGACAACGAACCTGTCACAAAGATAAAAAAGGTAAAATAAAATTCTGCATAGTTATGTATAATGATTTTACAATTCAATTGTTCCCTAAAAAAAGTGATAATAATAAATAGTTTATACAATGTTTTGGTCATAAAATGTGACTAAAAAGGATATTTGACTCTTTGTTAATTTACAGAAAAGTCATACAATTCAACAGTACTATCCATATTCTATCTATCTATTACTATTACCTGACTCTACTTACATTTTCTCCCTTCATTATGGTAAAACATGTATATCACTGGGGCATTAACATTTCCAATTTTTTTAAAATACATTTCACACAAATCCTTAACCTTTTTTGAATAGTGTATATGTAGATTTGATTCTTTTATTAGGTCCAATGGGTGAGTTAAAAAGTACCATTATGGCCTGAATAAACTGGGAGATGTGGCTTACCTTTATCAAACATGGCCTCAAAAGGATCAGATGGAGGCTGGAGAGGGACATCGAAGTAAGCTGACAACCGGTTCAGGTCTTTCGTCATGTACAGGAATTTATTGGGCACTAATCCAGGGGGCTTGTTGCCTATTTGAAATAAAAAAAGAAAAGTGATATCAAAGTGCAAAAAAGTAGGACTGTAAATATAGGCTATAATACACAGAGGTGGTCCATAATAAGTTACTTTTACTTATTTGCATTTACTTGAGTAACTTATTGTTAAAAATAAGTAAGTAACATTATTTAGGTAATAATTTACTTCTTGTTTTAAAATGAACTGTCTGATTATAACAAAATTACATCTGACATTACATTCAAACTATCACTCTGTATTTATTGTTTTTAGGTAAAGTAAAATTATAATCTACTATCCTACCCACCTCTGCTACAAGGTTTATACTTCATCTTACCTGCCCCTTTCATGATGCCACCTAAAAATGCAGGTCGTAGTTTCAGCTCAATATCCCACACATTTCTGTAGCGGCACATCACCTGAAAATGAAAACATTAAATCAACAAATAGCCAGCGGTATACCATAGCTTTGGATGTCCAATAGTCAAGTGAAAGTGTGCAAACCTCAAAACCAAGCCAAGAGTAGGGAGACACCACGTCGTAGAACAGCTCTATTACTTTTCTTGATGCCATCTTCGGCGTAATATGTTAAGATGGTTAAATTTTGTGCTTTTTGGTGTTTTTTCCAAGCAGACTTTGCATGCACCTTGGCAGTCAGGTTGCAGCTAGCTCAGTGTGCTAAAGTTCATCTGATTTGGTAGAGACGTATCTTGTTGGCGTAGTTATGTCCGTGCATTAAAAAACAATGCGCTGCTGCAGTTGATTTTTAAACAGAGCCTAAATGTAAGATAATAATTAATTTCGACATGTAAATAACAAATAAGTAGCGTGCATTTTCGGTACAGACGAGCAAATATAGCCAACGTAATACAAAGATAGAAAGGTGGTGTTGATCAAATTTAGCTCTCACTAATTATCAGTTATCCATAAAATGAAAATCGACAAATTCCTTACTTCTTTCTGCAAGAGCAAGGAGTCAACACTTCTTCTTTACGTTTCGCTCTAAACAAAAAATATTTGCGTGCCTTACCACCACCTACTGGTCAACGACAGGAATTGACGATTGAATGAATGATTTTTTTCTATCAAGAATGGAAAAGCAGTGCAGTTATGGATATATGCAATTAAGACACTTTAAGTCATTTCTTAAAGTTTCTTTTTATTACTCTTGTATTAATTATCACAAGATACCCAAAGCGCTTCACAATTAAGTCCATTATTCATTCACGTCTAAGTGGTGGTGGTAAACTACATCTATAGTCACAACTACTCTGAAGCACACTGACAGAATCACACAATCCCCAAGGACACAAGGACAGTAGAGTTTTCGGATTCAAACCATAAGCCCTCTGGTTATAGGACAACCACTCAAACACTGAGCCATGCCTCCCCATTTATAATTCGAAAGAAAAAAATGTGTGTTTTGCATTATGAGCTTTGTTTAAATATCCTTTAAGACAGACATTGATATTACTATAACTTTATTTGTCAAGTATTTTAGATTTTTTTATTTGCATGACATTTTACAAATAAACATTTACTGGTAGATAGAATCTAGGATATGCAGAATATACTTTCTGAAATACAGTGTAACTTACAAACTATTTACATACATGTCACCCACAGGGCTAAGAGCATAATCACTACAGCATCTAGTTAGTACCTATATGACCAAAATAATTTACATCTTGAAACATGTTTCTATGTCTCCTCGTGAGGACTTGGTTGATCTTTGATTTCAGGTCCCACACCATCTGAGATTGTGGACAGAGAGGCAGACGATCTGTCACTGAAACCAGAGCACAAAGCGTTTAGTTTTTTCCTTTTTTTTGTAATTTAAATTATTTTACATTTTTGAATTTAGGACACATACCTCTCGGAGTCTTTATCTGTCTGTAGATGAAGTAACAATATAGCATTAAAACTATTGTATTTATTCAAAGTAGAGATGTGTAAGTACTTCTTACCTTGTGTTTTTGTGATGAGGTGCCGGTCTTTCGTGGCACACCAAGAGTTTCAAACGAATGGCTTCTGACTCGCATGGCTCTCTAACAAAAATCAAAAGTTAAAATCTATGTCGGGTAGATTTTGATACATTTTTTACACCTTAAAATAAGAAAAATATACTTTAAAGTTTTCAATAAATCCTCCGGTCCCCTCTGAGATATGAGACTGTTGGTTTGATGCCAGTGAAGGATCTCCCATCATACATTGCGATCGTGTGGAGAGTTCACTGTGTAGGGTCTCGAGCAGGGAGGAGCGGGTCCGCAGCTTCAAAACAAAATTAACAGATTTTAAAGACATACAATATTAATTAATTAATCTTCTATTACTTTTCCCATCACAGTCACAAGTGTCTGGATCCTATCTCAATAACTATGGGCCTTAGGTGGGGTACACCCTGGACAATGGCCAGTTAGTCACAGGGCTGACAATGAGACAGACAGACAACCATTCAATCCCACGGGGGGACAATTTGGATAGACCATTTTCCCTAATGCATGTGCTTGGGCAATATTAGGTAGTCAGATAAAACCCACAGTTACACGGGGAGAACATGCAGACTCCACCCAAAGAGATCAATAATACGTTTCACACAATACGTTTTACAATACGAACAATACGTTTTACAATACACTTATGTGGCTTTATGTTGAGTTCCTACCTCTAATCTGCTAAACTGCTCGGCTTTATAGCAGGAAATCTCAGCATTGATGAGTTTGGTCAGAAGGAATTCCCTCAGAAGCGAGCACTAAAACCCACAACAGGAAATACAACTTTAGTGTTTATTATTATACTTAAGGTACGCTCTTAGTATGGAGTATTTCTTACATCTGTAAATATAGGAGGGTCTGGAAGCACTGGGCCGAAAGGAGGAACATCATCTCTAGCTGTTACAGAAACCTTTGAAAATAATATTGGCAATAGTAAGAAATAGGTTGAAAATGTATAGATTTAAATACATACACAAAAAGTATGAGACCTGATATGCACATCCTCTGTCCTCATTTAAGATCCTTCTGACGACCACAAAACAGTGCAGAAAGTGGGACTTGATCACATCTGACAGGAAGGGCGTTTGTCCCTCTTGATAAACCAGTGCTACTATGTCATTTCCAATGTGTCTTTTTCTCTGTAACTTTATATGTAATAATGAAAAGAAGAGATAACATTCATTTATATTTTTTTCAATTCTAAAATGTCATATTATTGTGACTCAACTGACCTGTTGGGGGTCACAGTCTGCAAATGGCAGCTTTGTTGCGACATGGAACATGATTTCTCTGCCATGAAAGGAAGTATAGACTGCTTCACTTCCTGTCTGGCCATGACAGACGTCCAGTCCTCCTCTGAACCTAAGAAAAAATGGAGCAGATAAGACATCATATAATGTTTAAGGAACATAAAACAAAGTTCTGAATGTTACCCAGTAAAACCATGAAGCTGGACTGTCTCTCCCAGAATAGTCAGAAACTCCTTAAACTCATCACTCTCTTTATTGTTACTTAGAATTTCTTCTTCTGTGAACTAGAAAAAAAATAAATGTCAGGTTTAAAAATACTTTACTGCACATTTTACAAAGACCTGGTACTATACCTGTTTGTGTTTTTGATAAAGTACACCAAATTTAAAATTAGGAGACACTCTATGTTCATCAAATGTCTGAATTAGGTCTGGGGCCTAAAAACAGAGAGAATTAATAAAACGCTGAACTAATAAAACTGCAACATATCATACAGCATATTTAGTTTGGTTCAGCAACAGCTTACCTTAAGGTAACAGACCACATCAAATTTTGACACAGTCACCTTTTCGTAAAGCATCTAGAAAGAAAAGCGTGTTAGACTTTATGATTCTAGGTGATTCTGAGATAAATGGTTTCACAATAAGAACAGTTCACCTTGGCTAACTCAACAGTGGATGGAAGGTTTGGGAAAAGTGACAGAGAGAAAACCCCATGCAGAGAGCAGTCCTTTGTCCTGTCACACAAGACACTTGTTGTAGTGCAATGTTGCAAAGTGTTTTTAAAATCATATTTTTTATCTAAACATGTTTACCGTAATATCACCCGCAGTCTATTTTCTTCTTCTTCCAAACAAACTGAGAGAACCAGTGACCCCAAACAAGGATCTACTGCTGTGAATGAGTGATGGTGCTGAGAAGGAAATTTGAAAAGTAAAATTAGATCCACAAACGAATAACGTTGAACTATAAAGTTGTACTAACTCTTGAGCGAAAAACGTCATGGTAGATTTTGGCCTCTGCGTCTCTCTCCATGATGTCATAGCTCTCAGGGTCCCAGCCGAGGGGAGAGGAGAGAGGACTCACATCTGTAAGCCTTTCTGAAGCGGGATCTATCCAGTAACCCCCCACTTTGGACGGCAGTATAAGTGGCAGTTCTCCACCTAACGTTAAAAGCTGTGTCTAAAATAGAAACAGTACAGTGGCTGATGATGATCCTGACAGTCTGCTGTGCCAGTTGACAAGACAGATTTCATTGTTTGAGGAAACAAATATAGAGCATTAACTAAAAGGTCAGGATCACACAAGATTTGTTGGCAGTAGCTTTAAAAGTAGCTAAGATCATATTTGCACTGTTTTGGTTCATGTTGCATGCATTCTGCAACTAAACTACTTTCATATGTTTTAACAGTTTTTACTAATATAGACCAATATAGTCCATAGTTTTCTACAAAGTCTACCACGGCATAACAAAAACAAATAAAAAAGCAAAGTTGTTCAAGGCAGAGGGGAAATAAAAAAAATAATGCTACTGTATAACCTTTCTGCTGACTGTCAAGCAAGCAAAAAGCGCAAACAAATTTACAACAGCGTGTTACATTGTCCTGTAGTAAAAACAAAGCCAAAGATCAATTTTTTATTGTGACATTTACCTTGAGAGGAAGAGGGAACTCGCATCGCTGTTCATCGATCCTGCTGCCCTGATGGACAATTGAAGCTCTTAGCAACAACAAACCTACTGTAAGATCACTGGATACAAGATCAATTGTACAGTCACTCACCTGCAGTTTTTCAATGATTTCAAACAGCTCAGTCTCCTGATATAAACAATAGGCAGAGGACGCGGAGGAGAGTCAGGCAGAGAGAAAGGGAAGGAGCCAAGGGAGGAGGAAGGGGAACATGACACACACAAAATAAAAACTGTCTGCTCTGAGGAGGCCAGGACTTCTCTTTCTACGTATTGTTTCTCTAGGAAGTTAACCGCGGGTACCTTTTGGTTGCCGCTGGGACAGACGTAAGGCTTGTGTTCAGTGGCAGAAGAGTCCAGCATGTCCAGTAAAGTATCTCCCAGAGAGTCCGGTCTGCAAGAGTTAAATCTTAAACGCAGCACACTGGAAACCTACAAAGTTGCCTTAATAGCTGCAATAAACCAGAAAACAAAGTCTCACCTTGAATGATCCTCACAGGACTTGTCTACACTGTTGACAAAGACAGATCAAGATAGAGTTTCAATGTCAAAGTGAAAGTAAACATTGTCCAAACATATGATTATCATTGACTGTATGAGATCTGCAGCAACAGTGTGATTACTCACCTTCCATATGCACCAAAAGTGGAACTTCTCTTCCTGGAGAAAGACGTGTCAGTCCTCCTGTCTCTCTCCATGGCTTTAGTGTCACTGGTCATGTTTACACATGCCAGAGTGGCACACAGTAATCAGGACTGAGGTTAAGGTTGAATTAATTCACTCTATCATTCTGTCACTGCTCCTCCTTTTGCCCCCTGCCTCTTACTCATTTAAGCTTCTCTTTCCTGCTCTGCCCTGCTGTCAGCCAGACAGGCAGCATTAACCCTGTGTTGGTCAAAGGTGTATCCCATACAACCTGCAGTGGACACGGTCAGGCTGCTTCGTACCAACGAACGCCATGCTCCAAAAAACACCTGTGGCGTGTTCTCACTCTCGCTGAGCTTAAAGAGGGACTTGAATATAAATAAAGAAATTGGTGAGACATTTCCCTCAGACCTGTTACCCTTTGAGCGAGTGGGGATCATCAATTATTGACAGTGCTCACAGTGAGGGCGAGGAGATAGACAGCAGGGGAGGCTGGAAAATATTCATTATTAGTGGATGATGATGAACCTTAGTGGATAGAATCAAAACTACCAAACATATTCAGATAAAAATGGCTATGTGAGACAAGAACATTATTGTTATGAAGAGTTATATTCAACAGTCTTTCAGTGATTAAATGATCTTCAGGCTTTCAAGGACAGAGTGTCAAGTACTGTTTAAGACATCTCCACATTCTGTATATTTTTGTTGTATGATGCAGTTATCAAAATATCTCACTTTTATTCAACATTTTACCAGCCTATTTAGAGATGTTGATTCCCATGCTTTCAAGATTTTCAAACAACTTGTGTTATCTGAAAGGTTTGGTCATCATAGGGACCTTATAGCCTATATCTCTATTTTTAGCTATAGTTAGTTGCTAATGAATACTAATTACATTGACCTAACTCTCTGCAGACACCTAATGGTAGCAACGCAGCTGTGGAGATGGATGTGGATATTCTGTGTGGATGTTTCCAACTTATATAGACCACAAGTGCCATATAGCTGTATAGTATAGAAATCATATATTCATAAATATATATATATTTTAATGCTGTAAAGGTTTATTGTTTTACAGATGGAAGCTGTGTATTTTTCTAAATTGAATGTTAGCATCACCCCCAAATTAAGTTTGATCTTGAAGTTTTTGCATTTGCAGTTTGAGATGATAAATTGTGTTAAAACATTAAGTCTGTAACAATTAATGTGTCCATTGCCCATTCATTCTGCCCTGACAAATATTTTTTCTAATTTTCTTCCTCTGCAAATGAACTTGAATAGTCCTGGCCTACAGTATCAAATTAACCACTATTCGTATTATAGTTTTCTATTTATAGATTTTAATTATTTTCACTTGATTGTATTTATTGCTCTTATGTTGTTTTTTTGTTTAAAAGTTCAGAGCAAGTATGTATTTTTATTGTTTTTAAAAGCTTTATGTACAGCCATCTGGAAACATTGTTTGTAAAATATGTTAAATACATAAAGTGGGTATAGTGCTTCCTATCTTCAAAGCCCTTCTTATCAATTGGTTACTTATTTATAGAAAAGGGCGATTCAAATTCAAAGTTTCACTGGACTTTCTGGTTTCCCACAGTGCGTCTACAGTATTTTGAGAGTCGCCCGCTCATTGGACAATTGACCTGCCACTCCAGCAGCCCTCGAGTCGTGATTGGTCACATAAACACAACAAGGATGTCGTAGCCCCGCCTCGCCCTGCGCTTGTCTCACCCCCGCGGAAGTTGGCTTGTGGAAGAGTACGGGATGGGGGTAATGTACGTAAAATAGTGAGCCATATTGACACCGAGCGGTTATTATTTACAACGCGTTTATATTTTTTCACAAGCATAACAACGGTAAGTCATTTGGTTTATCCATTATGCCATCTACTAACAAACGAGCCGTGCGGAGTTAGCAGGTTAGCGCGTTAGCTAAAGTAATTAGCAACACACATCTACTATCAAGTTATTACTGCATTCCTCTGATATAAACATTTCGTATGCATCTATACGAGTTACGGACTGTGACACACAGCGTGAAATGTGTAGGTTATACAACAGCATTTCCAGGCGTGTCCAAAGGTGGCTGTGTTTTGAACGGCATGTGTTTCATTTCATTTTTGGGTAGCTCAAAATTAGTTGTTTCTTTTTGTCTAGAAAATACTACAAAGGGGAAAAGGTAGTAAGTAAAGGGTGCGGTTAAACGGCCGTGTTGCTGCCAGATTCCTACACGTTGTTAGACTGTCTCAGGGCAGCTTGAGTTCACTGCACTAACCAGTCACTTTGTCTCTTCTTCAGTCTATTAAGGAAAAATGCTGGAATGCGGGATGCTGAAACGGGACAGAAAGGCGCTTCAGAAGTGCTCGGCTGTCCTCTGCAAACAGATGGTGGTGGATGAAGTGCTCATACAGTCTCTGCAGGCAGAAGACATACTCACAGAGAGCATGGCAGAAACCATAATGGTATGTAAAACTGGTGTATGCAATAGATGCCCTCGGGTATTCACACTTTAATACATTGTTGACTTTATTAAAAATGCAGCTTTTAAGTGCTAAGCTTTTTATGAAATCATTTATTACAAGTTGTGCATTTGTATATGATATTATTTACTGTCTTCATCAGGCTGAGCAAACATCCCAAAAACGTGGCTTTCGTTTACTTCTACTTTTGCCAAAGCGAGGACCCAAAGCGTTCAGCAGCTTTTGCTCAGCTTTGATAGACACGGAGCAGCAGCACTTATGTGACCTGCTCACAGAGTCATCCCAGACAGACGTGAGTGAGAGTCATGGGGAGGTAAGAGGCTTTCAATAAAGATACTTCCCTGTATACTGTATATGGAGAACAGATCATGTTTGTATCACAAAGAAAACGATATGAGGAAGAGTATGAGAGAAAGTCAGACAAAACCAAACATCACACCGAGGTGAGGAATATGTGTTGGCCCAATAGACATTTTTGCAGATTTCACTACAGACTACAGAAGTTACATGTTTGTGATAATTTACAAGAGAAATGGTCTTTGCAGACACCTCCAGCTCAAATGAGGGAGGTGAGCAGCACCTCAAGGTCAAGCCCGTTCCAATCCTCAGATAACAGCTTACACCAAAGGTCTGAATTAAGAGTTTGTGAGGAGGGATACAGCAAAGGAAAACCGCAGAAGAAAAGAGAAAGGGAGAAGCAGACAGCTGTGAGGAAGATCATACAGTATATCTTAGACAGGATCAACATCATGTTACAAAACTATAGGCTGTATTTATTAATGATTTAACAACTATTGTTTTTTACACTTTGTTTAGAGCCCAATGTACTCTTCTCTTCCTCTTTCAACACAAGAAGAAGCAGTCCCAGCTAAGAGACGGCGGACGCTTGGTGAGTAGAATAGACTTTGGCCATTACTGATGATGTCATAGGTTTGTCTGTGTCCTAAGTTGTTTTCTTAATGTTTTTGTTTCCATGGAGATATAGGGTTGGGTTTGACATTAAAATATATGTGTTGTGAAATTTGTCTGAAGTTAAAACTACGAAAAGCAATATCCTTAAGCACAACTTTTGATTCTATTCAACAGCATAATTGCATTTAGTCTTATTTTCTTGTATATCTGTGGAAGGACGGTGAGAGAGTGTTCATTGTTTCACGCTGTTGTGGTCACGCCCTAAAAGTGACTAACTCATTTTGTTAGCAGTAAGCAGATAGTTATCACATCACTAAGGCATGGCATTACCTTTTCTCCTCACCGGCCAAGTGTGTTTTTCTGAAGTTATTAGCCTCAGAATTTTCACAAGCCACCGTTTGAGTTAATCAAATGTTTTTTTCTTTGAGTAATACAATATAGTTACAGTAGCAAATGTGTAAGTTTATGTTTTGATAATTCTTTTTAAAATAAGTTCCCCCTTACAATTATGCTGTTACTTAGGTTCTCAGTTCAGTGCAAACATCGAAGCACAGCAACAGGAAGGCAAAACAAAGTAAACTTTTACCATTCACAGTGGTTATAATAGACTAAATGTTTTTTTTTTTCATTTAAAGTAACTAACATTTGGCAGGTTGGCTAGTGTTAATATAAATCATACCCCTGTCAGTCAACACAGCCAACAACATTTTAACCTAAAATGCAGCTTATGACAAGGTTTTTGTGTATTCTTGTGTCTTTTAGAGTCTATGGAGGTCAGCCTGGACACAGACAGTCCTATCAACACTCCTGTCTATCCATGTTCTCACGAGTTTTACCTCACTCACATCCAGGAGGTACAGTCATAACCCTATCGAATACTAAATACAAACATTTTCCTCCTAAAATTATCTGTGACATTACTACTACTACTACTTTACATTACTACTGTTTCTTCTTGAATTTAACAGTCTTATAAAATGAGCTCCTCTCCACGCGGCTTTGCTTTGGTCATTAGTAATGTCATGTTTGACCCTTGTGCTGCCCCTGACCTTGACCCAAGAAAGGGGGGCGAGGTGGACGATGAGGTGCTCCGGAAAGTCTTCACAGAACTGGATTATGTGGTTACCGTCCAGCGTAACCTCACTGCTCAGGTAACTAAAACTATCTGAGTCACTTTTGACTTTTGGATGTCTTTTTACAAACCAATGCTAATTAAATAGCAACACAACTCTAATACGCACATCATTCACTTGTACACACTGACAGAATAATTACATACATGGCCAAGCCTAGCAGGGTTGCCAAGTCTGTGGTTTTCCTGCGAAATTGGGCAGCTTTTTACGCATTGCAGCGGGTGAAAAAAATTGGCCTCGGGTTAAGCTGGGCCAGTGTTATGTATATTGAATGTAGATTATAAAAATATTTATCAATGTATTAAGAAAAGAAATCCTAATTTAACCCAACCTATGTATCAGCAGCAGCTATTATTAAGTAAGAATATGTAGAATTTTCTTTGGGCTCGTGTTTGGATTGGTTTTGCATGCGTTTTTTAAGATGGGCTGGTTTTGACTCACAGACCTGGCAACCCTGATGCCTAGGTCTCATACAGTTTTAAGATTTTTTATTATGTTGCTCATGTGTAGGACATGAGGATGTGCATTGAGAGTTTCTCCAGACGACCTGATCATCGGACGGTGGACAGCTGTGTGGTGTGTCTGCTCTCTCACGGAGTGGAGGGAGCTGTGTACGGCACTGACGGACAGCTTCTGCAGGTACTGTGTGTTTAACTGTGTCATAGGGAGACTGTATATACTGTATATTTATGATGTTTATGTTCTGTTTCAGCTCGACTGGGTGTTTAAGTCCTTTGACAACGCACACAGTCCATTACTACAGAACAAGCCAAAGATGTTTTTCATTCAGGCGTGCAGAGGAGGTAATACACAAGCACTGAGCAATACAATTATACAGATATGAAAATAAGCAGTATTAGGTCAGAAGTAGGTCTGAACAAAAAAAAAGAAAAATTAAAAGAAAATTTGTATGAATTGCAAATTCATTGTTAACATTTGTTTTTTTTTTATTTTATTATATTTTATTAGTTATATTTATACTATAGTATAGTAACGGCATAATATACTTTTTTTTACTTTTTTTTTTTTGTATTTCTGTGATGAAAAGTGTTAAATGTTTTGTTTTTTAGAGGAGATGGACTGTGGAGTGGAGCAGATTGATGGCCCGACCAGGACCAGCTCCCCAAGCTGTGAACAGTTAGACGCAGGAAGAGAAGGACAGAACACAAACCTCAGTCCCAGGGTCGACATGGGACTGCCCAGAATCAAACTGCCTCAGAGATCTGACATGATCTGTGGCTTTGCTTCTCTCAAAGGTCAGAAAATCTGTAAGTTTTATATTTTATTTCTAAACCAGTTAAGCAAGACTATCATTTAACTCTATCTATATCTATAAGGAACGTGCATGCAACCACAATAAATGGAACAATAATGCAGACAGTGATGTAGACAGTCATACATGTTGACGAGCTTGTTTGTATTTTGTTCATAAGGCACTGCAGCGATGCGCAACACCAAGAAAGGATCGTGGTTTATTCAGGACCTAAACACAGTACTCAGACTTCGGGCCAAGGACACACATCTTGCTGATATGCTTGTGCAGGTACCGCTAAGGCTTCCCTTCTTCATTTCTCATTTATGGTTTTCAACAAAAAACATGCATCTTTCTGTGTTTGCTCTGACTGCTTGTTCTAAATGTAGCCACCTTTCACAAAGTTGCAGATTTTTCTTTTAGCTACAAATAGTGCTTAAGACAAAACCCATACATTTACATCTACATTTTTGCAAAAGACTAGTGGTTTGAAATCAAAAGAAGGTCTCATCTTTGTACCATCTCTGTTCATAGGTAAACGGGCGCATCAAAGAGCGAGAAGGGCACGCACCTGGCACTGCCCACCACCGCTGCAAAGAGATGTCAGAGTTCACCAGCTCATTGTGCAAAGACCTCTTCTTCTTCCCCAAGCACCAGCCTCACTATTGACTCACTACTGACTCACTATTGATCGAAACATGTTCAACACTCGGGTTATCAATAAGGACTCAGTGCACTCCATCACTGCCACACACTCACATTCCTCTTTACAAGTTCAGCTATAAATGCTTCTTAAACAGGCATATAAACTACTGTAAAACCAGCAATACATTTGACTGGTGTCTCAAAACCAGTTATGACGTTTAGGCCTATTTTTTTATCAGTGAAAGTTTATTTTATTCACCTTTTGGTGTTTTTAGGCCTATTTTTTTTATCAGTGAAGGTTTATTTTATTCACCTTTTGGTGTTTTAAAGCTACTTTGTTTATTTCACTCTTTGATATGTATTTTGTACACAGATTTATTTTTCTGTCTCATTATTTTTTTATGGAATGTTTTTTACAGCTTTTAAAAACTTGGTTACATATTTCAATAATGATTCTTTAGAAGTGACCACATTTTACTATAGTGACCAATAGGGGGCAGCAAAGACATTTTGAGATCATAGCATTTCATCTTTCCTTTTATTATCAATTTTATTTAAATTTTTTTTTTCAGTTGTTACATTGCTGTCAATTTAAGTTACTGCCTGCTGTGCAGTTAATCGTGGACAGTACCATTAAACGAATACACCCACAGAGCAGCTTTAGAGACAGATTTGGAACATGTTTCCGGTTTGTCTTAGTCTTATTTTTGACACAGTTTCTGTTTATTAATCTTAATGTAAATTAATAACTATCATAAAAACATGTATATTTATATCTGCTCAGTTACAGAAGACGCTTAATGGTAGTGGGCTGCCCGGGGAATATGGTGCTACTCTAACAAACTGTTGAACTTCTATCTCCTAGTTCTGATGGTGTTTCTGTCGATGGGCCACTGATGTAGGTTGGGCTTTTGTATTTTATACTGTACAGTATTAGTTACAGTACAGACTTCTACTGTCTTCCAATAGATTAACTCTATGCAGATTTCGACTGGTGCCATGTAACAGTGACCTGTTGAAAACCACTGTGCTGCTTGCACAGACGTATGATTAATTATTTTGACCCCACACAGAAAACATTATTTTATTGACCTCTAGAAAAGAGGAAAGTGTTTGTTATTGTATAAGTTGGTCCAGACCGTATTTATTGAAGGGTGTAAAAAGAATGGATGAAGAGGCCATGAAAGTTGTATTATTGTCTTCCTTGTATTATATGGGGTGAAAGATTTCAAACCTGTGTTTTCTGCCAAGCTTAGTGCCATGTATTGTGAGAGCTACAATAAGTTTGTCAGTTGTAATGACTGCCAGATGTTCTATACAATAAACATCTGGTTTAAACAACTACATTTCAGATTTGTCGTTTCTCATTTTCCTGTAATGTTTAGTCATCTGTCTGTTGCTGTGTTATGTACAGCCTGTACACAGGTTTAGTATAACCCAACTATTCCGCTGCCTCAGGTCCCTCTGACTGGATGTACGTATCTCTCTCGCTCAGTGATAATGTTCTTAGTGTATCAGATAGAGGCCCGGCCAGCTGTCCTCAGTCATTCTGCCTCAGATACACACACTCATACAAACATACAGTACACATCACAAACCAGTCCAGTGCCCAAACACACACTCATATACACATACACATTCAAACCAGTCCAATGCACACTAACACACATATATACACACACTCATACACATCACAAACCAGTCCAACACACACATGCACACATCACAGGCTAGTCCAACATTCACACACACATATACTTGGAGTAACACATTTCTCACTGGTCTCTGGTGTGTGGTGAGATTAAGCAGTTATGTGCTGGCGTGTGGACCACAAAGCGGAGAGGAGTTAAGGGGCTCTGTGTGAGTCTTTGTGGCTGACATAATAGCAGCCAATCTCATCAGACGGTTAAATCAGAGGAAAGACAAACCAACATGTAATGTAAATACCATTGGGTTTACTGTTAAGAATGTGTACAATAAACATTTACGTTTTGTGAAAAATTGTGATTTTGATCTAAAATAAAATGATGCCCTGCCCTAAGTCAACCCAAGGTAATCTGCTGCTTTAGCCTATCAATGTCAAAATTTGAGATTTATCTAATTTTATTATTATTATGTTTTTTCTTGAATTCAAAAATAGTTTTCTGCAGAACATGATCGTAACAAGGCTTGTTTGAGTAGCCTTTCTCAGGCCATTGTGGCCACTCTCTAAAATCTGGCATCATTCTTTATCAACACTGCAATTTCCCCACATATCTGGTACTCACTGGATATTTTCTTTTTTTATTAAGAGTACACTGTAGTCTTTATCTCTTATCATTAAGAGAAGTTGCAGTTGTCTCTATTTGGCATTTTAGTAGTGCTTGCCAAGCTGGATTTTTGGGGTGCCCATTTGATAGTTCTCAGAGTGGACTGTCCCATGTGAGTATTATGGGGATTGCCTTGCATCATTGGCTGATTAGGTGTGAGCTGTCATAGGGGTGTCGTGTGCACCTTCCTGCTCACGTTGCAGGGGCAGCCCTATGGGGGGTGCCCTTCCAACCCCAGCCCCTGTGTCCAAACAAGAACACCAGATCCAAACACACACCTAACGGGCGGCTGGCAGGCAGGGTGCTGCTAGGGGCAACAAGTTGTGTGTGTATGTTATTAGGTGTCTGCAGTTCTAATAAAGGAAAGCAGTGCGTCCTTCACTGCCTCATCAGATGGCTTTGCTTTGTCCACTCGTCTGATTTTGGTCGGTGAGTTTGTCCAGCCTGTCCAGAGCTTTATGGTTACTGGATCAACGGCCCAAGAGCATTTTCAAAAAGGACATAATCATCATCATTCTTCTCAATGTGTCGTGTAGTGTGCTGGAAAATGATTTTGTAAAGTCAACTGTTCAGTATGTTGATCTGACCCAGAGAAGAGCATATGCAAGTGGATGTGTTTGGTTCTCCTGACACCACTGGAAATGCTGGGATGTCCAGCGAAGATATTTTTGGATCAGTGACAGCGTGTCAATGGCTGCAGATGCGTCGCAAAGGAAGGCTCTGAGATACCAACAGACCCTGGTAGGTCTTTCCCAATCCTGCTTAACCTGCATGTCTCCAAAAATCTCACTTGTGTCCTCTTGCTTGCACCTGCTTTTCAAATGTCGCCTCTCCTACCACCTGTAGCTTCTCTGGCCATATCTCATCCTGTCCCATCACTAATCAATCCTAAAATTTATGTCAACTAACAAGTCCTCTTCTAAACAATTTACTTCTTTATTTACTGCACATGTGTTGTTCTTTGACTTTTGAGGTTTCTGCAACAATTTATCATCTTTTCTATATGAGTGGCTGGATCAGATCTTGGCCTAAATATTAAATTGGATTTTATTTAATATTTTATATTTACTAGATAAGGGTCAGTTGCAGAATTTGTCACTGTCTTTCAACTGTATGCATAATGAAATGCAACCTTGTAAAGTAATTTCTGTTTTTGCATGTTCGTGAAGGATATAAATACCTATTTAGAGGAAACCTGAGCACACAGGTTAGACGCGCGAGTTGTGATGAAGTCATGTCACTGTATCCCTGGCTTCATCTGTTTAACTCATCATCCTATACTTTGAGTACTCCTGATATATGTGATAGCCAGCAGGCACCATTAACTGTTTTATCCAATAACAAGTGCGACAAACATTGATTGTAGCTTATGAAAAAACAAGTCGAAAAGGTGCTTAGTCCTTTTCTAATTAGAGAAAGTATTACTACTGCTCCAAGTCAAATTCAAAGCCCCTGACCTAACATACAGCACCACATGGGGCTGACCAGTGCTTTATAAATATAAAATGTAATTAATCATGTGATTTAGAGGCTTAATGTGTCAGATATGTCTCAGGTGTAAAGGCTGTGGTGGCCGGTATATGCATGCGGATGGAAATTAGAGCCTTGGAGGATTTGAGGAGTTTATGTGGAGAGCTGTGAATAGATTCTCGTTATCCAATTTATATGTGTTGGTATCACTATCAGCATCTGTATATTAGAAAAAAATGTGTTATAAAATTGTTGGCTTTGCGGCACATTGGTTTAACTTGATCATTACTTCTTGTTCAATGAAGTTTTATAAAATGCAAATCTTGGTTTTCAAAGACATCCAGGTCACCATATAGTGATAGGGTTATGGTATTTGATTTACTGTGCAAAAGTTAC
>JAVQKG010406409.1:0-16560 GCA_036025885.1 Hypseleotris bucephala | reverse complement strand
CTGTGTGTTTACATACACAGCTAGTTCCCTTTGAGTTTTTAATGAAAGTGTTCTTTATGTCTCTTCTGTGTGTTTACATACACAGCTAGTTCCCTTTGAGTTTTTAATGAAAGTGTTCTTTATGTCTCTTCTGTGTGTTTATTGTGTGGGTGATTGCAAGTTAATTATTTTTATGTTGTTTCTTCACTTCATGTAAATAATAAAGGAAGGTCACTTACAACATGACATAACTGTAATTAACCCAAGCACTCAGAAGAACTGGGTAATAGCACCCTGCTGTGTTGTGCCATTCCTCGCCACTAGAGAGCACAAGTCTAGAGAAAATAGTGCCGTATAGACTATAGCTCTGCCAAGGTTAAACATCATGTTGACCTTTGGATAGTTAAATACAATAAAACAATTACAGCCATCCTTAATTTAATAACCTAAGGATGTCGCAATCGCACCCAGGGTTTAATGAATTTCTAATTTCAGACAGAAAAGTGGCCCTGAGGGTGAACACTGGACAAATAGGGAGCTAACCTTGCTCATGGTGTGAAATAGAGGGCAAAAGAGTAACACACTACGCCTGTGCACTGATTTTCTTGGGATGCTCATTGGCTAAGTTGTGTTCACAGCATATATTGAAATGAGTATATTTCTAGGTTAACTTTTGGCATTGAGTGGGGAGCTGGGGTGAAAACACATTGATCTGTTCTAAGCTCAAGGGGGGCTCGAACCTTCTAAGCCTCGAGGCAGTGCCCTATACTTGCTGCTCATTCACAGAGCACTGGTATAGTAAATCTATTACAACAGCAGCTTGGAGCATGCTAGGCCACCAGTGCCACAGTGCTACCACGCGTTACCATGGAGACTGCACATACGTAAGCGAGTGTGTGAGAGAGAGATATACTGAGAGGGGGGAGCATATGTGTGTTGAGAATGGGGGTTGGGTATTACAGAAGAAGAAATCATCAGTCAGTCATGGTTCCAGCAGGAGGAGACAGTCACGGCCGAGCAGCAGGCCAATGGCAATGATGCTGTGATTGTCACACCCCTCACAGGCCTGCCATGAAGCTATGCGCTCAATCTGTAGTATGTGTCGCATCATTCTTCATCTAATCTGCAGTAAACCTGGGTAATCTACATAAAAGACACTGTAATGCATGCTCAGTACTGAGAAACTGCTGACAGAGTCTTACTATCTTCAGGTTTTGTGTCAAAGACAAGCCATAGGCAATTATGTCCAGCTTATACAGTGCAGGCAAGAGGAAGTGTGAGAGAAGTGAGGATTTATGGACGCATGTAGTGAGATGACACAAAGTTAGATGGTGTGAGGGAAGAAGATGGCTTGGAGGGATGTTGATTTTTAGTGTGCAGTGACCTTCTACTGGGAGATTTGAAAATATGTAAAAGAACAACACATTGTTTCCACTTAAATATAGCCAAGAACTCAACTATGAAACCAATCTCAAATATTATTTACCTACCCTCTATTTGCGTGTAGTCTTACTAATTGTTTTAACACCTCTTTCAAAGTTAGCAAACACTATGTTGGCACTACAATGCTAAAAACAGAAAGTGGGAAACTAACAAAGACTTTGTAGCTGCCAGTTAGTGTTTTTTATATCATTTTTCTTTCACACTTGGACTTAAAATGACTATTAGTGGCTCTATGAAATTGCCAAGAAGGCAGAGTAAAAGATATGATCAAAATCTAAAGTACCAGGAAAGGCATCCGCTTGTGGCACTATTATTCACCACTTAGTAATGATACGTCAGCCGGTCACACTTTGCTCAGTGCACGAATGGCTTTAATAATAGTATTATGTGTATTTGTGTGTATTATTATGTAGTTTCTGTTTGTCTCAAACCCCCAGCCCCACAACCCTCCAGAGCATTGAGTCAATCTTAAAAAATGGAAATGTACGCCTGAAGAAGGTGGTTGAAAGCCCTTGTGATAGATAAGTGTGTGTGGATTTGGAGTCATCAAAATATTTACATAAGGTGTCATTCAATAATTCTACTTGGGAGTTGTTTAAGGCCTGTGAAATTTTGGACATTGAGTTTGAAGAATGCATTCATGTGTATCCACAGCCAACCAGCCAAATTGAATAATAGCTTCTAAAAGACTGTTATCAGAACAACATCCAATATCCAGCAGTGCCAGCGTCACAACAGGAGGGAACTGGAGGAGGCAAACAAACATGGAAGCCAGAATACACTCACCGGCCACTTAATTAGGTAGACTTTGTAAAGTGGACATAGAGGGGTTTTTGCTGTAGCCTACTTGTGTCATGTTTGATCGTATATGTTTTCAAAAATGCCGACCATGATTTAATGAATAAACTGAGACAGGGTTCCATTTCTATCATCTTAATCCATTCCAATGAGATCTGGTATTAATAAGGCATTTTTCAAACACATTTTTAACCACTCTGAAATCCCAGTAGAGCAGAATGATAAAATTCAAGGCACTGTTTATCTAGAAATATACCCAGCTTTCACCTCTAAAACAGTAAACAGTAATAGGCTTCTTTTTTTCCTTTTTTTTAACAAAATCATTATAAATCTGCCATAAGTACCAAATTGTAGCTGCAAAAATTCAAATATGTCAAGCCTCACATAATCCATTAGCTTGTTTGAAAAATTATAGGTTGATCATTTAGTTGAGCTCAGCAGCAGGTAAATAGGTTGACCTAATAAAGTGGTCAGTGACTGTATGTTTGAGTCATAGATCATCAGATAATAAAAAGTCTCATATCGACCATGGAGGAAAACACTGTAAAAATGAAGGGTTTAATCACTCAGGGACCATAAATGACAACATCACTTTAACTCTCTTTCAAGTTATATCTGCTCCATTAAGTAGAACACAGGCCAAAAATGGACGCTCATTACACTGTAAACGGACATCTGCTATAAAAGACTCCTCAAGCAAATGCGCCTGCCAAAATACAGATGCCCAGACTCAAAGTTTCTTTTCATAACTCTCTGCTATCTTTAGCCCATCTCAAAGTCTTAGTTCCAAAATACAGTACATTAGTGAATGTGTCCCTCCTAAAATGACTTATCAAGGGAAAATGCACCAGACAGCGGACGCCTTTACTGTCAACTTAAGCGTACAATGTCTTTTAAGGATAGAACAAAGCAGGATCAATTATTAAAAATTGGCTGTATAAAGTTTTGGAAAAGGTTTATCAGATTAAAGCATTTATTCTGACACCTTTTTAAAAGGAAAGATATGTTTTCCATTAATTGCATCCTCCTAATTACTAAATACGTTTAGTTTTATTTTGAGTATTATGTAAGAAAGGCAAAAATACATAACAGTAGCAGATGTCGCTAATGATGATGTAACCCATTACATTAACCTTTCTTTTTTTCTTCTTTTTGTAGTTATTACCTCCGCCAAGGATGTAATGGTTTAGGTAGCAGTTGTACGTGGGTCTGTCTCTGAGCAACTTTACACAAAAACTACAGAAAGGATTTGGATGAGATTTTCAGGAAAGGTCAGGAATGAAAACAGGAGTGATCTGGATTTCTATCTGGATCCAGGATTTTTTCAAATAATGGCATTGCAACTTACCATAACTACAGAGCGGATTTGTATAAAAATTTCCGGAAAGGTCATAAATTACACCGAGACCAGTTGATTACATTTTGAGAGTCATTCATGGAAATGAGCTGCTTTGGCGGAGGTCTGTGCTCTCATAGTGCTTTCTAGTTTATTTATGAAGTGGCAATTAATTAGCCAACACATGAGTTTCCAGGAGACTAAAAATGAGAAAGGCTATATGTCATGTTCAGGAGACAGGAGAATTAATGCAAACATAATGACAATAGATGGCAGAGAGGCAGAGTTTTGGACAGGTAGGAGGAGCTGTGATAGAGAACCCTCCAGTTAGTAAAGAATGTAGGCCAACTCACAGCAGTGAACAGCTCACTGCTCACAGGCCAGCGCTGGGCACAATGCAGAAAAAACAAACCTTACAACACCCGAATATAAACTAGCTATGGCTATACAGCATTTGTTGTATATAAGCTTTTCATTATAGTCTACTTATCAAACAACAACACTGTAATGTCCACCTAACATTAACTTGAATAAACATTTGTTTGTATACCACAGTACAAGAAGCTCCACAGACCTGTTGCTTCAATGTGTATTGCTATACAGTATGTGTATAATGTTTTGTGTAAACTAAGAAGCAAAGGCCTTTTCAAGCTGGCATATAGTATCTGAGTCAAGTAATGCTTTCAATCAAGATGAAACTTTCTTCTCTCAGTCCAAGGTTTAAGATGTGTTTGTAGCTGGAGTAGTACTGTACTTCCATGGATTGATTGCAGTCTCAGTTCAAAATGCCTTGACCTCTGGGACATGCAGTAATTGCACTTTACTGTGATTGAATGACTGCACGGTGTTCACTGGATTTCAAAGCTAACACAATACACATGCGAGCAAAGATGAACAGCTGCTTCTGTACAGTATATTTAGCAGAAAATGTGGATAGAATTTGCACATCTATATGCAGAGAAGCTGATGATTACATTGTGAATTTGTCACTAACATACAGTAAAACATTAATGATTGTAGAGTCACAAAAGGGAGAACTCACAGGTCAGAGATTAGTGAACCCTGTTTCCATTACTAAATGAATGAATGTTGTTTTATACTGGATACTGTATATGTTTGATGAATGAGGGCCATTGTGTGCGTGTGTCAGCAAATGAAGAGATGACACAGGAAGATTAGACCACATTAAACACTGCTTTGGCAGCGGTCAGCATAGATTAGAGCCGGGCTGATGCGTGACACTGTTGTGGAGATGCCGTATGTGTGATCATCATGAAGGACTCCCAGTCTATGTGATTACCAACCATTACATCAGCCTCCATGCATCTGAGGACACTGTATGAGCTCAGTACATAAACACTCACTTAAAACATCACTGTAATGAATTATCAACATATAAAGCAAGTTTTAATTTACTTGTGTTTGTCATTTAGTTCATTAGATGTGTGAAATCTGTCTTTTCTGATAATGGATTAACAGTAAAGGCTGCCATAAGTAAAATGCAGATTAAACACATGGTGGTGACCACATGTTGTACAAAGACACTCAGTTTGCATAACATAAGCTATAGAACTGGCAATAAGTCAGTCCGCATTTGATGCTTAATGAAACCAGTTTGACTTCTTTGAGTGTTATTTTAACACAACTACAATAACTCTAGACCTGGTGAGATTGATGAGTAGATGTAAGCTACAGTGTGATGGAGCTTGTTGCCTGCCTTGACTGAATAACTCATGTAAAGAGGGTAATGTGGCTGGACTGCTCACTTTAGTGAACAACCACCTGACAAGAGCAAGTGTTAAAGAACAGTGAGCACTATGGTGTGATGAAGTATTGCAATTGTGTTAACAACATGCACCAGGAACCATCTATTGTCTTGACACCTACATGTAGTCTAACCTTGACAATTGACACTATTAACTCCCAGAGAGGACAATGATATAACTACTCCCCACATCACAGTAGTGCATTAGAAACAGTTCCTCTTTGTGACTTTACTGACACCAGATCTAATCAAACAGGCAACAAATGAGACCCACAAATGATCTTTCATTAAGGCCCATTATAAACAATGACTTAATGCAAAACAAGTAATACTGAGCTTTGAACTACCTTATGTGGCAACAAAAATTACAAAGTTATATGTAAACAGCAAAGCCTTTGGTTGGAATCCTTGACTTATGTTTGCAAGAAATTTGATCAAGTTGTCTTGCTCTAAAGGATCTGTCAAATGCAGAGAATTAATTAATATGTATGATTATGGTTACACTACCAATATATACATCACATTTGAACAGATTTATAACACATTTTAGTTTCTAGTGCAGTGAAGATGGTAGAACTTTCAGTCGGCTGAGGTATATTAATTAATTTTTTCTCTTTCAGGTTTTACTTCTAATTTTACTATATTAAGCCCTCTTTGAGTGTAATCTAAAAATACTGTTTTCAGAAGGTAGAAGCTCTAAAAATAATCCTATTAAAAGTACACAGCTTGATCAACACTGTCAGATGAAAAGAGTTTTAGACTTACTGTGAGGCACTTTATAGTGACAGGGTTGAAGTGGTAGCTTTAGAAATAAACTTAATACTTAAATATTAAACATTTATTAAACTAAATTTGTTGTTGGCTCCAAACTAAACCATATCCTACTTACTTTACATTTTTCCATTATCCACACACCATCAAAATTGCTATGTTGCTATGTTGGCAAATGACAGCTGCCACTTCCCCGTGTTGCTGAGTAAGCAGTTGGCCTAAATGCACCACGTAATTAGCTCATCACAGTGAAAATGCAGCCCTCACTTTGTATGTTGAACTGTCCCAGTTTTGGTCAGATTAAGAACAAGACCTCACTGCTGCTTACATTAACAAACAAAAGAAGAACGTCATGTCCATTAGCAACATAAGCCTGGATTTAAGAGTCAATCTGTATTATATGCAGAATTCTGACCTGTAGAAATATGCAGAATTCTGACCTGTAAATTGTAAAGGCAGTTGTTTCATGAAGGTTAAACACACATGGTGCATTTGGCGGAGTAAGCTATTGTCATGCACTTCGTTTTCTGGTATGCACTACATTAACTTTCATTACAGGCCCAGTTTCTATTTCAAGGTTAAGCGATAACAAAATGGCTGTCATATCCTCCTCTGATAAACTGTGGAATCTCTACACTTTGTCACATATAAATTATAGCATAAAAGTCTATCTTCAGTGACACTATTAGTTCCTATACCATAAATTGGGACTAATAGAAAATAACATAATTCAAATGTGCGCTGGCCTGGAATAACTTACAAGCCTGATGCAACATTGACACTTCTTTGCCAGGCTCCTCTCTCCTTGCACCACATCACATTAACATAACCATTATTTATTCATGCAGTCTATTTATGCACTGTATTGACAAACACAGTTGCTTGTTGAATGCAGAGAGACAGAAAAGGAAAATAATTAAACATGCTAATATTATTTGTTTTGGCAGAGGTGAAGTTAAAATTATGATTAGCATAGACTTGTGGTGAATAAACTACATTTTCCATTGGCAAAGAAAATAGATGGTACTAAGGTCTATACTCTTCTTGTGCGCCTACAGTTTTGAGGATGAGTGGGCAGCATGAGTTATTTTGTCAATAAGGCCAAAGCAGAAAAGCTAGTGGCCTTAATGTTTAGTGATTGCGGCGGTTCAAAGCACAAAAAGCAGACAAACAGATCGCTTTACTGTACTATAGACAATGTATGTATGTTTTGAATGTGTGACTCACTAAAAGATTACTACAGCATTCAGGCTTATTGTGTTAGTAACTTAATTCAGAAAGACAGCTATTGTCCTACCACTCACTAGATAGTCATGTTGGCCAGCTATTCTAACTATGTTTTTATATTATTTAATTACTCACTAATGTCTGACAGAATTAGTTTCATTTCCAGAAGGGAAAGTCTAATGCTGATGACAAGAAAAAAAAACATACTTATTACTCCTACTACAGGATCCGTGACTGTTCTGATCTCTCCACTTTTAAAAACCTACTCAACACTCGCCTGTCTTTAATGTTTGATTGTTCTGTTTTTGTTTGTTTTTTATTGCTCATTTTAACTTTAACTTGTAAATACATTGAAATAAAATGCATTACTTATTATTTTATTATTATATATTGATTTGTTTTTAATAGTATGTAATTATTTGCACAGAACAGTCAAATACAATGGCATATAATCAATCATCAAAATAAATCAGTTCAATTTTCAACACATTCAGTGTTCTGTTTCTGCCTAAATATGTGTCTGTGTATTACATAGTGTGGAGCTATAAACAGATGTGTAGAATGCATGTGAATTATGTATGAAATATTTACACACCAGGCCCTGCGGCGTACATAGAGGAGTGAGCATAGTCATGTAACAGGTGAGAGTCTTGTGAGAATAGAGAGGATACTGTACTGACAGGCCTAGAGGACCAACACATACACATGACGTTTACCTGCATCTGCTGAGATCAAATGGTGTGCTTTGTCATCTTAGCCTCTACACGTCTACTATGTCTGTGACGTTCTCTGACAAACCAACCATGGACAAATCACAGCAATATCTTGATATCAATATTGTATGTGCCTCTATCATATAATAAAGCTATACTGTACCTGTAAATCATATCATATTATTAATGGGTTAAGAATCTTAACAGAAAAAGTGTGGTTCCTAAATTAAAAGAATGCAACAGTCTCAGAGACTGGAGCACCTGGTTATAGTCAGAGAAACAGCATGTACTGAAGTGAGCAACCATTCTAGGTTGGAAAAATACAGTAGACCAGCTGTACAATTTCTCAAATAATCTTTATCTGTGAAGTTCCCTTCTTCATGACAAAGCGCCAAGTAAGCAGTCATTAAAAGAAGTATGTGTGCCAAATATACATTTCACATCATGTCTCACTATAGACATCACAAATACGTATGCTTTTGGGAGCATTTAATTGTGAATTGTGAACTGTGAAAAAATCCTCAAATCCACAAATTGTACTAAAAACTGTAGTGTTATGGACATTGCATAGTTCCATTTCTATTTCTGTCTGTTGAAGACATTGCAGCAACAAGGCATCAACAAACCCAATGTAACTTACATACTGTAGTTACTACGTAGATACATATAGGAACATTAATGAGCCCAACACAAAGCATCGAGAAAGGCTGTTGCTATGGTAACGATATGGCATGGTTGACTCTTCTTGTTTAGATCTCTTGTTTATCTTTTAGCATAAACCAACACAGTATGGGGAGAGTTCACAAGCACTCTGATGTCTCAACGCATGTGTAACTAGTGCACGGTGCAGTCGGGCTGAGATATAAGCAGACAGATTCACATTACAGCTATGTGTATATGTATGCAAGAGTGCCTCCGTCTGCTGGTTAAGAGTTTAATGCACCTACCATCCATGCGCCACTAAAAATTACGTCCTACTAAACAACTTACGTAAGCGTTGTAGTCTCCGCTGCTTCCTTTGTAAATTCAGTCACGTCCAAGTAAAGCTGCAGTCAACCTGAATAATACATCTGTACTTCTCTAGCCAGACCTCTGCTGGCACCCTTTTTTATTTCTATCTCACACACTCAAACAAGGCCATGTGCTTATGTAGATATGCAAACACTTATCAACGGGTAAAAATAATCTACATCGCAAACCATCAGCATACAGAGAGCAGCAAGTGCAGGAGAAGTATGGCCATCCATATCTTACCTATCAGGAGTACTGTAAAGGAAAAGTCAATGTCTACAATCTTAGTACTCTATTGAGGGACAGATGATAAATGACAGTGAGCCCGAGTGCATGCTACATAGAAGGGCTTTGGTTGTGACTGTTTTTTAGAATTGTACATGGATTGATAAGAGATAGTCTTCACAAGCCATGCTGCTGAAAGGGCCGTAATGGAAAACAACTAAATATGATTGGAGATACGAGTGGAGATGTAGCAAAGGAGAAAGAAGCATTGAAAGGGACAGTTGCACCAAATAATGTAAAGCCACAGGAAGAAGCAGAGGAGACAGGGAGAGAGAGGGAACTTGCTGACATGCAGTCTGAGGCAAACTACATCATCATTTAATTTTGATTAAAACTTTTGAATCTCATCTTAGAAATCTTTTTTGGTAGGCAAAAAATGTAACGCCAATTTATGTAGAGGCGCAAAGTGTTATTAGGACAGCAACAGCCTCCATCTATAACCCCTTTCCCTTTGAATTTTGCTTTGGTCTCCCATAGGCTGACAATGACTAAGTAACAGGTTGGTTTCTTGGTTTAGCATTCACAGTCACATACTTGCTTCTGCATATACTGTACATAGCTGTTGAGAGTAGCATAGGGGTCAGAGAGAAGTGCTGCCCTAATTGTCCTAACAATAATTCATAGACATTCATACACATGCTGGAGGGGAATGGAAGAACACCAGATGCTCTCTAAAATGGGACAGCAATGAATAAGATGTTATTTTGTAGTGGGGTAAAATTCTACATAGATTGTGATGGGGGGGAGAAGGGTAGGGATGGTGGGGTAGCAATGGGTGGGCAAATCAAAACAAAGAGGGGTAGACGACAAACCTTCGGGTGCTGCGCTCTCTTTGAGGACGGCTTGCTTCAGCGGGCAGCAGAAGATTTCGTGACACTTTGCACGAAATGGGGACCCTTTACTCCTTATATCCGCAGAGTGGATGGAGTCCTGCCGTAACATAATGTACTCCTGGGTACCTGGGGCAGCGTCATCCTGGACTGCGGTGGTGCCATAACAGAATGAACGTGGGGTTAGAAAGCTCAACACACCAACAAATGAAAGAAAACAACAACAACAGCACAATGCAGAAGAAACAAGCAAATAAAAAAGACAGTTCACTTTAACTATGGTTTCAAGAAATATTATTAGAGAACACACGGAGAGGAAAGAGGGGGATGGGAGAAAAACAAAAACAATCACAAAAACAGTAAACATCAGGCGGTTCAGTCAAAGATTCTTTGCTGCAGAAAAGGAAAAGTGAGAAGGCAATACTTAAGTATCAAAGAATATGAGAGTTGTTAGCAGGCAGTGAGCCAGAAGGTCTTGCACTGATGTGATGAAGTGACTGCAGAAATATAACCTGTGACATTGGCAAAGCAAGCAGACAAGCAACAGTGTTTAAGTTCTATTTGTAACGAAGGAACAAGACATTTTCAATGGATTTGCCAACTTATTGCCGTTGTCTGAATAGACCTATTTAAAAGGCAAGCAGATGCAAAGACATGCACATGCTCCTGTCTGCAGGTGTAAGTCTGCATCTAACAAGTATTGAGCACAGATAACAGAGTCTCTGTGACTGGACATACATCTGTCCTCATGTGGGCACAAGACCTGCATGGCTTTATCACTGACCTATTTTCTCACTGTTGATGGATTACTTGTAAGCAAATCAGCCATAAAATGGTTTCTCCTTTTCAGTGAATGTAGAAATTAACATGACAAAATAAATGCTATTCACAGAGCTAAAACATGACATTATAGGCTCCTATAGACATGTTTGAAACACTAACGTTGTGAATACATTTAAATTCTAATTTTGTAAGTGAGTTTGTTTTAAAATAGAACTGTAGAACAAAATCCAAATAGTTTCTTAAGATTTGATCTGAAGTTCAAACACTAGGTGCATCATTCATAGAAGGACCTGTTTTGTGATCTAGCTGGCAGTACTTCACACACTCGTCTGCATACAAGTCCCTACCTGGACACTCGTTTTCAACAATAACCGGCCACTATCCATTGTGTTGTGGCATTTAGCTGACAGAAGCCTCCCCTGTGCCTTTGGCCCATAAAACACAGCAGCAGCGTGAGCGGCAGAAGATAATCAGGGCTCCACACCAGCTGCAATTAATCACTACATGCCTCTGCTCCTCTGGGACTTATCGGTATCTGCTCCTGAGCCTCCTCCAGCTCTGAGACCCATAACACCAGCATCAGCACAAGCTCCAAAACCCCCCACACACTATCCATTTCAACTCCCAGACAGGAAAACCAGAGTCCTGCTTAAACTTTAATGTTGCTTTGGAATGACAGAGAAAGTCTAACTTTCCTCTCCATCCACATAATCTCATTCTGGGCTCCAGAGGCACAGAGGTGCTTCACTGTATCTCCCACCAGAGACCATAGTTCAGAGGCTTAGTTCTGTTGGTATAATGTATTGTTCTCTCATCAAACACACTTATAGTTCTAGCATAGTTTATAACGTTTTCTTAAAACGGTATTAAACATGAGGCTGCAGCTGAATCATTTTCTACTTTTCTTATTGCCCTTTGGAACCTGAACATTTTGGAATAGATGATACTGACAGTTATAACAAATAGTTATAGTTACTTTTGAGCAAACAGACTGTTGCTAAGGTCCTAGGCACCCATTTGTCAGTGTAGAGCTGTAGGCTTTTGGAATGTTTGCGGACCAAAAAACCCTATATATTGTCATCCAAGTAACAGTAATTGAGCTTGATAAAATGTGTGTGTGTCACCCCGAAAGACTAAACGGCCCCTTGAGAACTTTCACAAATGTCCAATTCCAGCCCGGCTTTATTAATGAGCCCGCTAACTGCCGGCTCATCAGGGGCAATAAAAGTGAGTGACTGCGTGGCTCAGAGAGGGGAACAGAGGAGGAGGTTTAGATCCTGTCTCCTCCATCCTTGCCCTCGCCTTGATGAAGAGCATGGATCTAGAGTGACGGATGTGCTATGCGAATGACACAGCAGCGGCCCGCTTAGCTTCGTTCACATCAGAGTGAGCTGTCAGCTGGGTTCATGATAGTCTGTGATCTACACATCTCACACTGGACCTTCAGTGCCCCACAATGAATGTCCTTGCCCCTTTGACAAACATAAATCTCGCACTAAGGAGCTAAAGGATGGTGGGAGGGGGTGTTGTTTTGTGTCATCTATTTAAGGTTCCTTTAAATGACAGAGCATGTTCACTTTTACAGTAACAACATAACCTTTATGTGTAGTAGTGTAGAATTTACGGCTTCATCCACAAAACAAGTGATATGCAATTAACCAGGAGCAGCACTTTGGTTCAAGGCGTATGTGTACGTATGTGATGTAAGAGGCTGCTTTATGTGACAAAGCATCTTCAATGACACAGAGCCTCATAAACACCATGTTGGAATGGGGTTCAAGGACACGAGTAATCAACTGAAACACTGCCACAGCCTCTCCGAGATTAACAGCGCCTCCATGGACGAGATACAATCTGCACAAGTTACTGAAGAATAGCCCGTATCCATCAGCAAGGTGAGCTACATTCATCATGACTTGACAAAAGGTGTACTCACTAAATTAGTCTCAGAATTAAGCACATAGACCGGTCTGGTGCTCCAAAAAAGCTTGTCCTCAATGTAATTTTGCCAGAAGCTGAAAGTAGCACATTGTCTTGTGAGATGGCTTTAGTGCCTTATCTTTGGTGCTAAGACACTGTGTGGAAGCAGAACAATTAAGGCACAGTTACAAAGAAAATCTATTATAGGCCGTATTTATCACAAAAGGTGCTAAATAGTGAGTGCGGGTATAAAGATAGAGCCTGGTCATTGTTGGCATCTGTCCCTAAAAGAGCAAACCTTTCTTCTCCTTTCTATTGTACAGATTTGAGCCATCCTTCACTATCCCTTTGAGATAGCCTGTTCTCTCGTGTCAACAGAAAGACTCGAGCAGATTAATACTGAGGATCCCTTTCATAGCAATTACCAGCTGACAGGAGTAAATAGGATTGTAAAGTGTACTGACTGCTGATCATTAGGCCTGGGGGACTACACTGAGGGAGGAGGTGTATAGGATCAACAGTGTAGGGGATAGAGGGGAGCTTATGATGGATCCATGTCAAATCCTGTCCAAGATCACATCAGTTTATACCAGATCACAGTGACTTCAAACCCACAACTGCACACCACACCGATAAATACATTTTTGTCCTCTGCAATAAACAATATGCAAAAAAATTTGTAAATGTTTTCATGTTAAATAAATAGTTCAAATTATACAATATGACACGTTCAGAAATCCCATTTGCGTCTCTGCTTTGTTTGCCACTCCAGCTCTGAAGTTGACAAGAAAATACTGTCAGCTCAATAGTCTTCAGTCATTTATTTATGCAGTTTTAAGCTAACCGAGGGAAATATTTACCTTATTTTCCTTTAAAAGCCTTGATTGCTGTGTTACATAAGTCACTTTGAAGTTTGCTGGAGTCATAAGTTTGTCCTTCAGTGGTGCAGCAGTGAGGTTTAAATGCTTGACAGTGGAAGAAAAAGCTGTGTGCAGCACAACTCTGGTCGTTTTATAACAGCAGGTAATCTCAGAGTGCGTCTGCTGGAGACCTCAACACCGAGGCATCATTAACCTATCACACATGTCTCATACATATCATTCTGACTGCATCTGGAACAACATAATGCCATCTGTACCAAACACTGTCATTTATGGCTTATGTAGTATTGTAAGAATATTGTTTTGCTGTGAGTTGAGTAGTGATTTGTTCAGCCCAGTCCTCTCGGTCATAGCTCTCAATGCACTTACTGGTGTCCCAGTGCTTGGTTAAGTGCACAGGCTCACTGCACATCCATCCATCTACAGAAGTTAATATGAGGTCAGCAGTGGAGCCTGGCTCTGAGCTCAGCCCTAACACCTCAGCGGTGTCACACAGGAACACCTGACTCATCTGTCTACACTGACTCTAACAGTCTATTCATTTTTACTAATCTACATTGTGAGCTATTTCACACCCGTGCCAGTTATATACTGTAACTGATGCTTCATAGATCCAGATAGAGCCGTTAAAATAGGGACCAACCTAGAGATTTTATGGAGGACAAAGTCTTCCCATACACTCTGTCAAACAGGTTAGATCCCAGATGGCCAACAGGACAGACATATGAACTTGCTATACTCTGAGAGCAGGGATACAAAAGGCAGAGCAGAGGCTGACCCCAGAAAATCAACTTGTGTTGAATTGGGATTGGGACAAGCCTGGTTCCATCTCTCCATCTCCCATTTAGGTTATGATTAAAATATGCATAGTTTCAGTATTTTTTCCACTCTATTGCAAGAAACATACGAATGATGACAATTACAGTATCATATACTGTATATTGATAACTAAGTAAATGACATTCTCTTCGTCCAGTAAATGACAGTCTCTTTCTGGTGTAGTGCTGGACCTGTTTTTCAACTGAGTCCTTCACTTGTCTTTGATGCAGGATTACATTAGAATTCTAATCCAGGCACATTCAGAATGAGGAGATTAAGGAACAACTAACACCAACGCTATCTGAATCATCAAATATATGGGATTAGTGCTTGATGGCTCAGTTTCATGAGTGTGCCTTTTAAGAGGGACAGAATCCACGTACGCTCTCTCTTTGATGTTTCGCCCGTGTCAAGTTGGGAAACAGCCAGGCTTTTGTTACGCTTTGTGATGAGAGCCATAGAAGACAAGTAAAAAAATATATAGAAATCTGAGTGTGCTCCTTGGCTCTGAAACATGAAACTGGAACAAATCAGGTTACCCAGAACTGCATTTCTTGTTGATAAGAATATAGTTGAACTAGATAAATTTAAACTGAATTGTCATTTTTATTATGCATTTACTGTTGCTTTGCAAGTGTATGTTTTATTCAACAGTCTCTACACAGATGCATTCAATATGGATGAACTGTTGAATATCTGTTCTTTTTATCATAGCTTTGAGAACCTTTTGAAAACATGTTGGCAATTCTAGTATTACTTGTTGTTTGTATAAGACTAGATCCATCTACGTACAACATTTACATAAGGTTTATTTTCTAAGACCAGTTTGCAGGATTTTGGAGCTAAAATCTGCACTATGCAAACACAATGACTAACATAACCAGATAAACATCATGCAGATAACCCTAATGACACAAACAATCTACCCTCGGATTAATCATTGACAAAGTATACTTTTTACAACTCTTGAAACCTCAGTATTTTCAGTATTTTCCCAAAGGACGAGCTGTAACTTTATAATAAGTAGAGATGGTCCAAGAATAGCAACTCGAATGACGTTCCTGGAACATCAACAACATGGGGAAATCAGATCTTACACAGGATCCTATTGCTACAGTCCCAAAGCCAGTCCAAATATGAAGTGAAAGTGCCAGTGTGTCTGCGTGGCAAGCTCTGAGACCATCACCCATTGGATTTGGTTCACCAGCAGCTGTTTCTCAGTCTGAACATTTCATAGCCCATGGGCCAAGTGCTATCATGTGCCCAGTAGTCCCTCCTGCTCTGTGGCTGGTGCAGGGACAATGATGGCACTCATGTTTGTTGACATTGTACACAGGGCAAACCAGGAGACAGGCATAGCATACTATCACTAACTCTGTCACTAAATTCTCTGAGGGTTTGCTATGGAACATTTCTTTGAAGCTGGATCATTCGAGCGAAAAAGGTGATCTAATTTATACAGAGCTACATAAACAAATTAGGATACCATTGAGATGTCATTTATTTCAAATGGGTTCCATTCAAATTAAAGCCTATTTATGTCTAGTTTAGATTAAATATTGAAATATGAATTTATTTGAATGCATTTTCATGCTGATTTATAGCCTGCAGAAAGACACTGATGTGCCCTTAGGTTACTGTAGCATACACTGAAGCTCAGCTCGTCTGTTAAGTTCAGATGTCTTCTCAAATCAAATCATGACTTTTCATATGACACATGGTTTTAAAATGCTGCTGTCTACAAAAGAGTTATTTTGTCATGTCTAAACTATGCATGAATTCAGGAAAAACTGCTACTTGTACAACTACTACAGTGTGGCTAGTGCACAGTGTTCTGCCTCAGGGCATCTTTTCAAAAAAGAAAAAGAAAACAAAATAGGTATGTAGCAAACCTTCTTGAACCTCCACCAAAACTGCAATCTACATCAAAGGCGAGACAAGTCTTTGTAGCAGAACCCCCCCTCTCTAACATCTGGAGAGGGCTCCAGATAAGGGGACA